>PVJO010004675.1:0-106872 GCA_004026905.1 Hystrix cristata
AACGAGAGAAAAGTAACTAAAACAGGGCTGAAACTCAGGGCCTAGTGATGCTATGCAAGTTCTCTACCATGGAGCTATAGCCCTAGTACCAAGGCCCAATTTTAGACAAATGATACCAAAGTCTGAAGCTACCACAATTTCTTCATTTGGCTACCATCAGATGAGCTAAACAAAGGAGGTACTTTTGTTCATTTTTTAAGTAGGTAAACTTCTTCTGAAACAAAACTATCTAACAAAGATACAGTATTTACCCTTCAGCTCCTTAGAGGTTAATAGATACTGTGTAACTACTACCTGAAATGATCAGGAAAATTCTAGCATTCTCGTATTAAAATGTTCCTAAAAAACAAAAATTAATGCTAAACTTTAAATCGACCCACCAGTTGATAAAAGATCAATGGACAGTTCAGGCCCTGATAATGTGAATGGCATCAATACCATGTTTCAGCTGGAGAAACAGTAGAGAAAACAAACAGAACTTGCCAGAGGTCAAAAGCATAATTAACAAAACTAGAAGCATATTTATATTCTTGACTCCAAAAAGACTGTATTTTTGGTGACCGTAATTTCATGCATATGGACAATGAAAGTCAGATCACACAGATTTCTAGGTTAAAGAGATGCTGCCTGACAGATAAATGCTCATTTGACAGCCACATTCTAACTTCCCTTCAAAAAGTACAAAATCCCTTCCATCATGATATCCAAAAGACAATATAGCCCAAAGAACACTAAAGATAATAATCTGGTTTTAATTACGTTCATTAAGAATATAATATTTCAGGCATGTGTATTTGTTTTAAACCTATAATTTGTCATCAGGCAACATGAAATAAAAATATTTAGTCTCCCACAAATTTTATCTCATAGCAGTGTGTGTGTGTGTGTGTGTGTGTGAGACCAGCTGCTGGTTTCAAATAAAAAAACAAATTCTCACTAGCAAGGCATGGTGGGGGCACACTTTGTGGTCCCAACATGTGGGAGGTTGAGGCAGGAGGATTGGCACAAATTCAAAGTCTGCCTGGGCTACAAGGTGAGTTCAACGCCAGCCTTAACTACATGGCGAGACCCTGTCTCAAAAAAAAAAAAATCTTGCTAATAGAATATTATCTAAATTAAACTTGAGATTTCCAGTTTTTTGGTTTTTCAAGATAGGGTCTTGCCACGTAGTTCAGGCTGGCCCTGAACTCACTATGTAACCCAGGCTGGCCTTGAATTCACAATGATCCTCTTGTCTCAGCCTCCAGTGCTGAGATTACAGGCCTGTGCCACCATGCCCGGCCAGACTTCTTTACAGAGTCTGCAAGAGAGCTTGGCGTTTTAGACGAAAATGCTACTGTTGCAAAGGTCTAATGATGAGTCAGATGTTTCCCTTGCAGAAATTAAGATGTATTAAATAGAAAAATGTTTATAATGAAAGCAGATTACCCACTTTGGACAACACATAATGCAGTAAAAGATGGCAAAGTAACACCATGAGACGCTTAATTCTCAACAAGTCTTAAGCATAAAGATCAAACAGCAGCATGTACCCCAAGTGCGTGTCTGCATAAACCACACCCCCAGTCCTTTTTTTGTACTTATTTTGAGACAGGGTCTTGATGAGTCAGCCAAGCTGGCCTTGAACTTGCCAACATGCTGCCTCTGCCATCTGGAATTCATCTTTTTTTTCCCCAGTACTGGGGATTTGATAGGGGCCTTTGCACTGAACTACATCCCCAGTCCTTTCAATTTTGAGAGGGAATGTCCTTAAGTCACTAGGTTGTCCAGGATGCACTCAAACTTGAGATCCTCCTGCCTCAGCTTCCCTGTACGCTGTGTATTTTTTAAAGTTGACTGAAGAAAAAATCCAAGTTTCATCTATTCAGCCTATTCTAATGACAAGTCTATGTGCTCCTGATGAAGAAACTACGCCATCAAACTAAATTTTAACATCTATCTTGATTTGATTTTCAGAATCAAGTAGTATGTCTATCAAGGCTACAATCAGCAACCTTTTAATCTTACCTGCTGCATCTTCCAGATCAATCAGTTTGGGCATTAAACTTTCAGGGAGCTTTTCTGGTAAGTCATAGCCATTCTTCCTAGCAACCACCAGATGAAAGGCAGCGCAAAACTCGTCCAGTGTCAACGCACCATCTTTATCAAAGTCTGAGAGTTCCCTAGAAGACAAACTTACTATGAATATGATCACATTCTGCTCTGAATTCCTTTATTTCTTAAAGAGGAAAGAGAAGTATTTTCCTCAAGAAAGTACAAAAAATCACGAGTTTTAAAAATCCCATTAAAGAAAAGACGTGTAATATAGTAAATATATCAAAATGTTAACTGTGGAATCTGGGTGGTAGCAGCTGGGTACTCGTGTTGCGATTCTTTCAATTTTCCTATATATTTGAAATAACTCCAGGAAAAAAAATCCCCAATAATTAAGCTTACCAAAAAATGACTTAAAAAAAAAAAAAAACCCACCTCACCCCCAAAATGACTTTGAACTCATACGCATTTTAGGAATACACTATTTGAAGGAAGGTATATAAAAATGAAGTCATGGAAATTATTTAAAATAGTTTTTATTGCTATCAAATTTCATGTACGCACATTACAGCACAGAAAGGCTTGGTACAAAATATAGCTTCCTCACTCTGTTGTCCCTGCCTTTTCCTACATGCAAGACAATGATTTTTAAATTTATGACCTTAAACTATAAAAGCATGCATATATTTCTAGTTCTTGGTTTTTCAATTTTAAGCATTATTTACCTACCTCCTACTATAGTACACTATGCTACTAACGCCTATTACCAACATAATTTAGAATACAGAGAACACTAATACAAAAGTAGAAATAAAGTTTATCTGATAATTATTTTTAGAAAGTAATTTGTGTTCCAATGGCCAATTCCAACTATGTGGCAGTTACCCTGAAAGTCTTAATCCATGTTTACCATGGGAGCTAAGTGCCTTTCTTCAGCTTAGAACTTGGCAAGGTATGGCTTACAAAGCACTTCTGTAATGGCATCACTTATTTCTTTCCTAGAGAGAGAGAAGCTAGCTGTTCTAAGGCCACACTGAGTTCTTTAAGAACATTTTTGAAGACATAAGTGTCAGTTTATATTCCAAGTGCTAAAATCTACCTGCTGCAAACCTCTTTGAAACAACTTGCATCATCCAACTAATGATATACCAAACTTACCAAATATGAGAAAGTTCAAGGATAGGAAGTTTTGATTTTGTAAAAAACTCTTTAGCTGCAGATCCTGAAATATTAAAACAGTGTTATTTATTGTTATTCTGAGTGTAGAGAACAAAACAGAACTTGAGGTAAAAGTTTGAGACTCTACTTTCAATGGGAAAAAAACAACTTTATAAGGTAAGTACATCATGTTTTTGGCACCCAGTGATTATAAACTCTTTTCAGACCATTATCTTGAGAATTAATGGTCTTTTGAAATTGAAATCTAAGAGCAATAAAACAATGTCTTTAAGATTATGAAGTTGAGACTTCGTACTGTCCCATCTAGAAGAACTTCTGTTTCTAACAACTCACCTGGAATAAATCCGTTTAGATCAGGCTGAATGGTTTTAAACTGATTTATATAATACTGTCTTTGTTCATCTGTTATTTTCCAGGGATCATCATAACTACTGGATTGCCTACGAATTTCATTGGCAGTTGTAGCTGAGGCTACAGTTCGTACTGTTGTCTGGTCCTGCAATGAAACATTTTTTCCTCAGTAGAGTATCTACCTATACGACTACACAGCCCAAGATTGCTAGATTACTTATCCTAGAAAGTAAAACTTACTTTTTTGCAGATATTTAAAATGAAGTCATCAGCAAACCACATATTTGTTTTATGTCAGGTTATTGGATATGTTTTTGCACAATGACTATAGAAACATGTAGAATGATAGCAATTATGTAAGCAACAGAAAATTATGAAAAATGTGCTAAGAAAGCCAAGCAAATATATTCTCAGATGCAGAAACCTCTCAAAACTTCACTAGGGAATTAGAAACAGAAACAAAGTCAGCCAAACCTTTAGTGAAACATTCCAGTGACAACAGACTTAAAAATAATGGCACAGAGAAGAGTTCTAGATTTTTAAAAATAAGAGTGAACTTGCATTTATAAAATCTGCAAGAGCAAAATATAAAAACAATTACTGCAGCAATACTCTGAATGAAGCAAATAAAAACGCAATACCAATAAAATGTCACACCTGGACAGAAGCAGGATGCATGGTTAAAAGAGTACTGGTTGGTGGAGTATCTGCAAAACTGACCCAGTTTTCTTGAGGTGGAGGTGGGGAATGCCCGGACCATGCCGCGTCACCAGCAGAACCTAACAGGAGGACGGTGAACATGCTGACTCATGTTTGAAGTAAACACTAGTTAACTAAATTTATATTTAGGATTGTAACAAACTACCACATAATTTTCGAGAAATGTAACAATTTCCAAAATGAAATCTCTTCTGTTCAATTAAAAATTCAACCTCATTTAAAACTTTTTAGTCATTTTGTGTTAATACTTATTCTGGGAAGTAATTACTCATTTTACCTACAGAGAATCTGGTATTCATAAGCCTTTGTCGAAGACTCACAGATATAAGTAAATGTAATTACTACTTTTTAAAGTGACATATCTGTATACAAATTTTCGTTAACTGTTTTCTGCCTGTACTTAATTAATTTAAATTGTCTTGGAGATAACTCTTAAAATAAGGTTATCAAGTTTCCTTGAATTTACAAGCCTAAAAAACTGGTATTTCTAAAGAAACTCTACCTACTCGACTGTGCTTCACCAAAAGGAGACCAAAACGGGCCGGGTCCTGCAAGAGGCCTCTCACTACTGCCCCCGCTGGAATGACGGCTGTGCTTCCTCCACGTGTGTGGAGAAGTTGGTGGCGACTGCTGTGGTGAAACCACGGGGGATGCAGGTTCCTAGAAACAGTATTATTACTTTACAATTTCAATTTTAAGGAGGCATTTTAATTATTAAGTTAAATTTACAGTACATACATTGAAGTATTAACTTCTTGTTAATAAATTCGTGCAAACATCTTCCTAGGGCATCAACGGATAATATTTACAGGCACGTGATTACCTGTTGCTCTGCAGATGCTCGAGGCTGAACCGTATCATGGCTCACGGATCCCTTTTTCACTTGTCCTCTGCCAGGTGGAGGGGGGATCACACCAGAATAAGATCCTTGATTTTCAGAATCTGAAGAATATGAGGCTGCATGGCGAGATTCTTGCTCATTCTTTGAAGCAACGAATCTTGGCAGAGGAAGATCCTTTACTGTTAATCACAAAAATAATTATAGTTGAGTATTCCTTACTTAAAATACTAGGGATGAGAAGTGTTTCAGATCTCAGAGTTTTTCAGATTTTGGAATGTTTGTATAAACTTTACAGGTTGAGCACTCCTACACTAAAAACCTAAAATCTGAAATGCTCCAAAATCTTAAACTTTTTGGACATCGTGCTGGTGCTCATAAAAGTTTTGGATTTCGGATTTCAGATTAGGGATGCTCAACCTGTATTATGTTAAAATAAAAAAGGACATACATATTAAAAAGTGAAGAGCAGAATTAGATACTAGAATCTTTGCAAAAACTGACACAGAAACAACAGACCTAAAACACTTACCACTACAACATTCAGGTCATTATTTCCCACAGATTATTTAGGGAGACTCTTGCCTAGAAACTAGCAAAACGAGACTGCTCTTCTAAGAGCTTTGGTAACAACAGCTACATTAAATGTCCACTGGATGTCCAAACCTATGTTTCCTACATTATATTCATCTCGTCTCATAATCTCATCAATCTCGCAAAGTTCCTATTTACACATTAAAACAAACAAACCGAAGTGCTGAGACTGCCAGGGGTACACTGGTAGTAACCGACAAGATGTGATCCAGGAGAGTCAGATCCTGAGGCCTATGCTGCTTCTACTCATACTGGATCTCTAAAGTAATTCAGAGCAGTAAGTTAAACACAGAATATATCGGTAAGGATGAGACTAGGAAATTTATAGACATTTTCAAAATGGAACGTCCTAAAAATACTTTCTCATTTCCAGGGGGACGTATACTTCCTTCTACAAAATACTTGTCTCCCTTTCCTCAACTCCTATTGGGTACTGGGATCTCCTGCATGCTAGGCAAGCACTCTACCATTGAGCTATGTCCCTAGCTCCTCCTTCATTTCCCTTACGACCTTCATATAAAGGAAATAATTAAGCTTATTTATTATATATGTAAAAGAATTCAAAATTACCTGAAAAAATGTAAACTCTCACATTAGAAGAGTGAGGCTAATCAGAGGTCCACAATGAAAACCTCCAACTAATAAGCTGAGCTACTGCTTAAAACCATAAAAATTTTGCTACTGTAAAAGACTTCAAGTTTTCCCTTTTCTCTATAAAAACTATAGAACCCACCATACTTAAGCACCTACATTTATAGAATGTCTATTTTCTTCCATATCAACCAGTCTCCAAATAATTGAAAAAAAAATTATCTAAGATGACATCGGTTAGATGCCTGTAGCTAGGTTTCTGTCTACCAATGTTTTAATACTGTCTCTATCAGAAAATTTTAACTGATAGCTTCTAATTTAAAAATGGAGCCTCCACATCCTTCCCCCCAAAATAACCCCTGCAATATAAGTTTATTATATCAGAAAATAAGGGAGGTATATACAGTAATGTTCACCATAATTTAACACTAACTTTGATAAATTACCTAAATTCTAAGGAAATGTTAGTGAATTCTAAAAAGCTGCCATTTGCACACTATCATCAAATATATATGATATACATGTTCTATGCAATAACAGATATAAGACAGACCTACTTTCTATTATTTTTTGGGGGGGTTGCTGGGGATTGAACTTAGGCCTTGCATTTGCTAGGCAAGCGCTCTACCAGAGTTAAATCCCCACACCCCTTTATTATTCTTAAATGAGAAATGCAAGGTAGTGAGACTTACACTCTGTCACCGCCTTAATGTTACATGTCACTGCAATATCAGAGAGATATCAAAAGTACTACCGACTCGAATGTCATTTGTAATTAAAAGACTATTTTCATTTCAGTAAGTACTGCGTTGCATATTTACCTGTATTTATACTTTCTACTCTTAACGGAAACCCAGACTGGGCAACAGCTACAAGTTTCAAAGCGATGTAGAACTGACTTCTTCCAAAATAACCAAGTCGTGTTGCACCACAAAGCTCCATAATCTGGAAGATAACACAGTGTTAACATTAAGAATTATGCCAAAATTCTCCATTCAAAACTAAGCAGCCAGCCAACTTGTTAGTAATTTCTCCAAAATACTTACCTTATATATGGTATAATACTCTCAACTGACAACCAATTTCCAGTTCTTGAAAACAAAAAACCATTGGTTTTACAATAAGATTATCTTCTCCTATTGATCAAAATCCATGTAATGGGCAGTTTTAATACAATTTTATTTCCTTCAAAGTCACTTTCTGTGCATATAACAGCTCCATGCAGCCAACAGAGTATTACACGCCAGTGAAAGCAATAGTCATAAAAAGATGTAACATGGGAGAATGCTAAGGAGACATGATAAGCAGGATACATAATCTTAACCACATAAACACAAATTTGGAAACTATATCAAAATCTTACCAGCTATTTTGTTAGGTAAGATTAAAAGTGGGCATTTTTTCGTCCTAGTACTTACTACAGTTATACAGCTTTTCTTTATAAATTTTTGTTTGCTCTCTTCCTTTTCTAACCACAAAAGTTTTTAAGGCTCTACACTGATCAGTTAAGTCATCCAACAAGTATCTCAGGACTGGCTACTCCTGCTGAGTCTGAACAGTGGGGCCTCAGTTCACGAATTTTATCTGTTCCACAATTCTGGGAAGATGGCTGCATTTGTGTTCATCACCTGATGTGGAGTTTGCGAACAGAAGCAAAATTCTGCCAAACACTTCGGTTCGTGAACCAAGGCATTACTACTGTTTAGACTCTAACAAAGATGATTTCAAACTGTGGTATTAAGCTCAAAAGGCGGAGATTTGTATTATACAGACATTATGAATTTGTCTTAAAATAAGCACTATGTATTTCTGTCACTAGTCACTAAGTTTGAGTTTATTAGCCATGTGCTTTTCCTGTGAATTGTCCAACAGGTCATTTACTGATTTTAAAATGAGTTAAGTCTTCTTTATTCACCTTAAGAAGCTTTATTATATTACAGATATTGACCGTCAAATGTCATGGAATTCACTTGTTCATTTACTCAGTGCCAATCATGTCTCAGATACCGTACATGTGGCTCCAACAGGAAAGAAAAGGCTACTCAGAGAACAATAGTTGCAAATGTGGGGAGGTGAAGGCAGGGCTGGGAAGGAGGGATGGAATAACAGATGAATCTGAAGACTCAGGCAGAAGAAGCCTGTTGGTATTGTACACCCAATTTCCCAACTTATCTGTTTTTCAACTAAGTTCTTACAGTGATAGAGAATTTTATAATTTTTATACAAATTACTGTTTTTCTCCTTTATGGGTTTTGGGTTTGCCGTATTTATAAAGGTCTTTATAAATGTTTTATTCTGGAACCTCTGATTAATACTAAAGATATATAAGTCTGACTAAACAAGAATTCATTTTTGGAATGAAAATCAAGTTAGAAATTCTCTTGATCCTATTTATTTCTTGAACCTCCTATTTATCCTCCTTTTCCAGTAACTTGAAAGAACAAGTTATGTTTATTTCTGACTCCTTATTTACAGTTCTTTTTGGGGGTGGAGGTGCTGGGGAGCGAACCCAGGGCCTTGCGCTTGCTAGGCAAGCACACTACCACTGAGCTAAATCCCCAACCCCACATGCTATTTTAATTACTTTAGTTTGATAATAAATATGTGATAGGGTCAGTCTACCCCTCGATGCTTCCCCCCTGTTTAGAATGATCTGGGCTACTGCCATATTCCAAATAATCCTTCATTTGTCAGAATAAAAAGAGATTTTACTTAGGATGGCTATTTATTTATAGTTTTGTTCCAAACTTTAGGAAGACCATTTCTTGTCTTTCGTCATTAAGCATAATACTGGCTAACACTCTACACCACTTTTTAATGTTACTCAGCTAGTTCTACACTTCTGAGTTTTGTTTTTGGTTGTTTTTTCAAAACCCATAAATAGATGTTAATTTTATCATGTGCATTTTGGGTACAAAATTAAAAGATACTTTTTTCGCTTTGTTCTGTTAATATGTATACTAACAGAATACCTACCAGGAAACCACCTTTTGTTTTTTGGAATGAATTTTACTTAGTCATGGTGTATATCTCCCCAAATTAAAAATTTTAACCACAAGCTTAAAACACATTTTAAAAAAATGCAATCTGTTAAGTTTTGGCATTGGTATTATGTTGGCTTTGTAAGCCAACCTACTAAGCCGTATTTTTCTCTGTTCTGAAATATTTTAAGTAGATCAGAAAAACTAGGTATAGTGGTGCATGCTTATAATCTCAACACCTTGGGAGACTGAGGCAGGAAGATTATAAATTTAAACTCAGCTTGGGCAATTTAGTGACTTAATGACACACTGTCTCAAAATTCAAATAAATACATAAAAAAGGGTGCAAGTGATATAGTTCAGTGCAAAAGCCCTGGGTGTAGTCAACAACAACAAAAAATTATATGTTCTATCAATATTTAAAATAATTCACTTATGATTACAGGCTGAGCTAATCCATATCAGTTTCTTCCCTATTATTTGAAATAAACTAGGTTTTCTGTTTCTAAAATACCTGATAATTCCCTAGAGTCTCATTTATCACCTGCAAATTTTGAAATTTATTGGTTCAGCATTACAAAGTAGTCTGATCATTTTAATTTCTTCTTAATCTTAATTATTCATGTTTGTGTGTACGCTCAGTCTTTCTCAGGCAGAGTTAGTTACCTGACTACAAAGAACACTTGAAGTATTTGTTGGGGTACAGATTCTCAGACCGCTTCCAGTAGATTTCTAACTCACCTATGCATCTCAGGGCCAGCTGGTGGGTGCTGGCATACTAGAGACAGCTACTGAAAACTACTGAGTTTTATTTTCATAACATTACAAGATCTATATGATCACATTAAAAAAAAAAAAGATAGTTAAGGATACGAAATCAGAAGTTCCTATAGTCCTCTTAGAATTCCTTTCATATGGTCTTCCAATTTTTTCCTACATGTATATAAACATACATGTATATAGAATATACCATGAACATTTTACACAAATAGTCAAATTGTACCTGTTTTTATTGTATTGCTCAAAAATCTTTATCAGCACACATAAGTCTTCCTCATTTTTTTATACAATATTCCACTGTATGAATGAAACTATCTCAAATTAACCAACCCTCTACTGAGGGGAATTTAGGTTTTTCCATTTCCTTATTATAAATACTGCTGTAAATGTTGTTGTACATGTATCTTTTGTGTACTGGTGTAACTGTAGGACAAAATTCTACAAATAAAATACGTTTTTAAATATAACATTGCAAAAAGAAAAGAAAAAGAAAAAAAAAAAAGATGAGCACGGTGGTGCATGCCTGTAATTCCAGCACTTGGGAGGCTGAGGCAAGAGGATTGCTACAAGTTCGAGGCCAGCCTTGGGTACATAGTGAGTTCAAGACCAGCCTCAACTATATAACAAGACCCTGTCTCAAAAACCCATACCAAACCAAAGAAATAAAATAAAATATGACATAGTCAAATACTCAAAACTTTGCTTGACTGTAACATCTTATTGACTGGCACGGAATCCTGGTTGTATGGTCTGAAACAACAGACAGAAGTTAATGTTGTCACTGACTTTATTGGCTTCGGAAAGAAATATCTGTCCTAGGTACTTCAGGGCAGATGACTTATTTTCTAAATATTTCTACAGACTTATTTTTCTAAATGCTGCTCCATAATGTTTATCAAAAAGCCATTAAATTCTAAAAAAAAGGTAAAATACAGTGTATTTTTTTGGTTGGTTTTTTTTCTGGAGACAGGGTCTTGCTATGTAGTTCAGGCTGGCCTCAAACTTGCTGTGATCCTTCTGCCTCACCCTCCTGAGTGCTGAGATTACAGGCACGTAACACCATGCCTGGCATGTAGTTTAATACCTGTATAGATTAATGTGATTAGATGATCATTATTTATATCATTCACGTTATTTTAACAAGTTATATAACTTTACTATGCCTCAGTTTCCTCAAATGTAAACTGAAGAAAATAACACACTTCATCATTTGGTTGCTGTCAGACTCAATGAGATATTCAATAAAGCACTTCAGTGGTGCCTGGCCCAAAAGATCATTATTATTACTTTGCATTTACTAACCTGCCCATAGTGGATTTTATATAGTTAGGTACCTCAGAGACTAAGTCATTCTTGAATACCACATTTTCCTAAGACCTCTTGTTAGAACTTGTGTGTGTGCCCTCGGGAATGAACCTAGCATCTTGCACATGCTAAACATACACTGTATCATGGAACTACACTCCCAGGTGGATTTTATTATAACTCTTATTGTAACTAAAATGCTATCATGCCTTCATAGAATAAACTTCTGGTTTAAGCAATACAAATTAGTACACTATACAATAACGCAATTACAAATTCAGGACCTGTGGTGGACTTATTGTAGGCAATGTGCGCCAGAACACCTGCTGGACTGAGTTGGTGTGATTCTGGGCATAGAGGATCCACCTGAGGATCGTTGCTGATGCAACATAAAGCAGAATGGGAGCAGAAGATAGCAGCCAGCTGTTTCTCAGGAGATCTGCTGGGGCTGGTTCTCCTGAAGGAAACTTGGCTGTTCTCATCCAGGAAGGAGCTCGGGGCCTTGCTGTTGTCAAGGACAGCTGCCGTTGCTTTGGGGGAGCTCTGGTCTTCATCTCTGCTGTTGAGCATCATATCCTGGTTCCAGTAAAGATTTCTTCAGCCATCATCTGAAGACACGGACGTACACAAGACAGTGCTGTGGGCTCCCAGCCCTTGATTGGATCTTTCGGATCTCCAGGGCCTAGACAGACATTCAGCACTCTTCCTGTGTATTGGCTTATGTGTGAATGTTGTGACCTATAAATGTTCTCTATTAAATCTGCTCTCTTACAAACCATTGACTCTAGAAAAGCTAACTAAGATGGGACCTTTAAGAAAACATGCAATGCTTTTCTTTCACATAACAGAATCTCACTGTTAACAGTTTTTGTTTTGTTCTTTGTAATAATTTGTGACTTTCCGTTGCCAAGAGATCATTTTTTTGGCTCTATTAGCAGTCTAATTAATTGCTGCTTTCTGCTTTATAGGCCATGGATTCAGAAATAGAAACAAGTTTTTAAAACTGTATAAAACAAGAATAAATAGTTCTTTATAATGACCCAAAGAACTTTCCAATGAACAAAGTACACAAGCAATATTTTTAATATCCAGATATGTAAATATAAGGGTAGGGGGGACTAATATTTATTGTACACACAATGCAAGGCATAGTGGTAAATATTTAAGGTATTCCCATCCAATCCTCAAAAACAATGGGATGGAATGGGTACTACCATTGTACAAGAAAGGGAATTAGATTGTCCAATTAACTTGCCTAAGGCCAAATTTATGCCTTTCTTCTTCTACATGACACACTTTCATTCTTCCATGATGATGATAAGAGCAATTAAAGCATAGGAAGGCTCTCTATTGCTGTGAGCTGTGTGAGAGCAGAGGGGATGCTGACAACAGTAAGGCTCTATAAATTAATTTCTTATTTAAGGTAAGAAAAGACAAAAAGTAGAAGCCCAATTACTTGTATACTCTTGAATTCATGAGCTGAATCACAAAATGTGAGAGCTCAAAAAAAGAGGAATATATTGAAATTATACAGTATAATACTGAAATAGGATCATCCCAGTACACTATAAAAATAGAAATTTTACTAAAAAGCTTAACAGTAAAATATAAAAGAAAACAGGATCTTCCTTTTCTACTTGTTATCAGGCTAAAAAGTGAGATGACTCTAGTACTTCCAATTTTACAAAAATCCTTTGGGTAAGTGAAACTGGGACAGTAGCCATGATGCCGTCTTTGTTGATGGCTTAAAAGCCTGGACACTTTGGTGCACCTCTTTTCATTGAAGGGAAGGCATAGTTCCTCTGGCTGGCACCCTCTGTAACTTCTATGCTTCTAACTAGTCTCTATAACTCTGTGACTCACTACTAACACAGGAGTACCTATAACAGAGACTACAAACACATCTACAATCACAGATGTATCTACGTGTATCTATGACCCCAGAAAGAAGGGAATAATTAACATATTGTTAGGAAGGGGGTTTACCTGTTATTCTACTCAATGTGCAGAATAATATCCTAATGTTGGCTACCATTATCCTCATTTTAATGGGAAAAAAAAGACAATAAGAGGCAGAACCAAGATTCAGAGCCACGGCAGTCTGAGTCCAAAGTCTCTGTTTCCAGCTACATTCAGGTCACAGAACTCTAATCCTGGTGTGCTTGGAGTAGCAATTCCAAAATTTATTCTTTCCAAAGAATACTAGTCAAATTAAAAGCTCTGTAGCTGAGTAAACTGAAGAAAATTATAGCCCCTTTGGAGATTTTAGAATGCATTTTTAGCCCATATGAGGCACTAAAAAATCCTACAGTCTATAAACAAGTCCCTTTTTCATTTAATACCTATTAAAATTGGTCCGCATATCAGATGCTCTGGATAATACTGGGGATGAATGTGGGATACTCTAGTGCATTGTTTCTTTCATGCTTTTGGTCTCAGGATTCTTCGTAAATATTTTAAAATAGTTTAAAAAACTACTGAGGACTCTAAAACTTTATTGTTTTGGTGGTTTATATTTACTGATATTTACTAAACTAGGAAACTAAAAAATATGCATCTATAAATTTACTTAAAAATAGTAATCCTACCAATGTAACATAGTTTTATGAAAATATCTTCCACATGTGCAAATTTTCTTAGTGTCTGGTTTAGAAGATTCTCATATCTGTTTTCAATTTGTGTTATATTGCTTTGTTTAAAATACAAAAAGTAGGGGCTGGGGATTTAGCTCAGTGGTTAGAGTGCTTGCCTAGCAAGTGCGAGGACCTGAGTTCGATCCCTGGCTCCGCCAAAAAAGACAAAAAAAACCCAAAGTAAACTCACATTATACAGAAGTAGGAGTTAGAAAAGGGAGTGTTTAGCCTTTCAGGTAATTCTGCTATTATTCTTTACTCCAACCAACTCAACAGTTCTTGTCTAAAGGTTATTTTCAATATAAATCCCAAAGCCAAATCAGTAAACTTCTTTACAATCTTATGTTAGAATCCAACAGTGTGTTGATGCACTGCGTCTGCACTGACCATTTGTAAATTACTGTTTTACTTCAATATGGAGACTTTCCAAATGTGACACATTTCATTTATATTTCTGGAAATCACATTTGCTAATACCACTGATCTCATCGGAAAAGTCACTAAGTATTGGGAAGCAGCTAAGCATACATGGCAGGTAAGTTTTTAAAAATTCTAATTTTCACCAAAAAGCTTGAATTTTATCATTAGCAGTTAACAGCATCAGCTGTTTTCCTGAAGGAACAGGCATACTTCCTTTATTTTCAAGAAAGTATCTGCCCAAACCTCAAATCAGTTATTCTTTCAAGGAAAATGATGTTCCATGAGGAAAATGGTTTATCTCCACAGTTACTTAACTCAACCAATAACATTAAGTACTTTTCCTCAAGACAATCACCATACTTCAGTATGAAGCAGAAATGCTTTACATATACTTAGCCTTTTATCAAACAAAATATTAAGAAGATACATGCTTAGGGTCGAGATTTAATAAAATTAATTGTTTTTATTGCAACACAAAGGACATTCTTAAGTGAAAGTGGTTTCTTTACTACATAGCAGTAGAGAACGTAACACTTGCACAGTGCGGACTCGGTGCCTTTTCTGGGCGTGGTGGTGCTGGGGAATCAGACTCAGGGCCTTGCACTTACTAGGCAACCACTCTACCATTTGAGCTAAACCCCCATCCCCCCTACTGCCTTGATTTAAGCTAACCAGCAAGTATCAGCACAGATGGCAAATAATGTCTTATTATTACGAAAACAGTTTTGACTTCATAGAGCGGGTTTGTGTGTGCACATTACACCCTGACAAATGCTGTTACAGACCATGCCCTCCTCTTCTGCAGAGCTGGGGTGGGGACAGTGACAGGAGGAACTCTGGCTTTGATGCCACAACTGCTGACCTTCCTCCCTTAGAGCAAACACTTAAAACACAATGTCCAGGGATGCAAGTCAGATACATGAATTAATGAAGCTGGCAAGGTGAGGAAAGTAATAAATTACAGAATACAAGAGAGCAGCTGTTACACAAAAATATTCATCCAATGATGCCATCTTCAGATTTTGTTTTTTTAAAGCTGAATAACTGGACTATTCTGTTCCCATTTTCAAATGCTAATGTGAACTCACAAAACACTTAAGACTGCCTATCTGTACATTCTGTCCAGACGGTGTTCCATAATTAATACTGGAAAAGTAGCAATAAAGTAAATGGCAAAATTGCAATAATGTCCCTTCATGTTCTCCAGCAAGTGGGTAAGGGTAGTATGAGAAAAGGTGCAATCAGGTTTCATGAAAGACGATCATAAACGCAGGTATTATTAAATATTAACCTGCCCTTCTTGTATAACAATCCCAGAGAACTTCAGTTGCCTGAGATTCAGGGTGCCTAGAAAAAATTCTCAGGCCATCAGCGTATTATCACATATCAGCTTTGCATAAGATCTTGTCTGGCCAAGTGACTCAAGGCCCTGAGACAACTAACCAGCAATTTCTGAAAAATGTATCATCTCACCCTTCACGGGTATGCAAGGGACAACCCTTAACCGAATATGCCAACGGTGTAAATTCTAAAATACCTCTTGTCTTTTTTCTTCATAAACCAGGACAACTCTTGGTGCTTCAGGGCTTTTCAGGCGGTTTTGCCCCAGAACGTGGCTTAGCTGCTGTTCTACCGCACAAGTCTCAGCCCAAATGTTGGGGTCTCAGAAGCCTTCCTTGGGCACCCTACTGGGAGCATCTCCCAAAAGAATGAGACACCACAGAACAGGAAAGGTCGTTTACACTCCTAGCACCCACGACAACTGCTGACAAATAGGGTCAATCTACATTTGTTGGCTGGATGATCGAACGCACAAACAAATGAAGGATTATTTACGGACTGGCTTTGCCATCGCCTTTCTCTACTCCCACACATAAACTGCCAAGTTAACAGGCCCTAAGTACAGCTCCGTGCAATTTTATGTTTAAAAAAATAACAAACCACCTCCGAGTTTATAGCATTCAAAGCTCTCTCCATACTATCACCCCAGCCTTCCTTCCCAATCATCCAAACTAGGCTGTCAACTCTATAACTGCTTTTCCCTCCCACAAGACAATACTCCGTGCTACATTTGCCTAATAAAATTACACCCTTCTATCGTGACCCACCTGAGACCTTCCGGGAACATTTTTTTAGAATAACATTTATTTTTAACTAGTACACAACACATAAAAATTGTCCTGTTTTTCTTTTTGTTTTTGAGACAGAGTCTCAGTATGTAGTCCAGGCTGGCCTTAACACTCCCCATGTAGCCCAGGCCAGGCTCGAACTCTTGATCCTGCCTGAGCCCCCTAGAGCTGGGATTATAAGGCATGTGCCACAACACTTAGCTCCAAAACTGTACATACTGATGGGGCAACATGCAACGTTTCAATACATGTATACACTGCAATGTTTAAATCAGCTAACGTGTCTCCCTGTGTATTTATTATTCTAAACTTTCAAACACGTTTTTTCCTAGCTTTTTCAAATATGTATACATTACCGTCCTCTATGGTCACTCTACCAAGCAACAGCACAACACAACTTCTTGCTCCTATCTAAATATAACGTGCAGCCCACTGATCAACATTTCCTCATCCCTACCTCCTCCCTACTCTCCCAGACTCCAGTAATGCCAATCTACTCTCAACTTACATGCAATGAACTTCATTTATATCCACATGAGTGAGACCGTGCAGTGTTTGTCTTTCTATGACTGGCCTATTTCACTTAGCATAATGATCTCCAGTTCCATCCACATTGTTGCAAATAGAGGATTTCATTCTTTCTGATGGCTTAATAGTATTCCTGTATGTATTTGTATCACATTTCCTTTATCTATCAGCAGTTGATGGACACTTCAGTTGTTTCCTTTTCTTGGCCATTATGAATAATGCTGCAATGAAGATGGGAGTACAGATGTGTCCTTAACATACTGATTTTGTTTCCTTTGGCTATATTCTTAGTAGTGGCATTACTAGGTCACACGGTAGTTTCATTTTTAACATTTTGAGGCTTCTCTACACTGTTTTCTATAATGGCTGTACTAGTTTACACCCCCCTGCAATATGCGAGGGTTCCCTGTTCTCCATACCTTGGCACCACATGTGAAAGAGTGAAACTACTTCCCTATTTCCCCTCTAGTTACAAAAATCAAATAGATTACAGAATTAAATATAAGGCCTGAAAATAAAACTCCTAAAAGAAAGCACAGAAGAAATGCTTCAGGACACTGGAATAGGCCAAGATTTTTTGGCAAAGATCTGAAAAGCACAAGAAATGAAAGCAAAAACTCACGAAATTACATCAACCTAAAAACTTCTGCATGACAAAAAACAATCATCAGACTGAAAAGACAACCTATAGAATGGAAACAGTATATTAGACAAGGGGTTAATATCCAGAATATATAAGGTATTCCAAAAAACTTGATAGAAAAAAACTAAAAAATTAGCAGACAGACCTACAGACATTTCTCAAAAGACATACAAATGGCCACTAAAAATATAAGAAAATGTTCAACATCCTGCATTATTTTCTATCTGTCCGATTCCATTGCCAAATGGTCTTTTATTTCTGTGTACTAGTGCTCCAACTTCTTCCATTTGAGTCACCTGAATTACCTATATAATTATATAGTCTGCACCACACCCCCAACTAGCAGTCTCCCTCCACTGAGCTCCTTACTTAGGGGCACCAAGGTAGAAGGTGGGCACACTGCAGCCCACCGCCAGCTCTGTTGCTGCTCTCTGCACATGGTAACATCTGCTGAAGGGAACTGTGCCATGGTGCCCACGTCCATCTCACTTACCAAATTCATTCCTCATTTAAACCAATTCCTTCAAACTTTGAAAGATCATTTTCATCACTTATTTAAAAATAAAACATTTCCTAATAATAAATACTTGCTTTGTCCTTGGGAGTTAGTTTACATGATCTGTGAATACTTTTGTATCATCTTCAGCACTGCTGGACATTGTTGCAAAGGGAAAAAGTAGGTCAAGGAAAAAAGTCAATGGCAAAGAGGACATTTGAAAGTCACTAAAGCCTAGTCACTCCAAAAGGGGTTGATTTTCTTTCTGCTGTCAATACAGAGTATGTTTACTTTTGTGGACATACTAATGACTAACATTTTCCTTTGTTATAAAAACGATTTCATTTAAATACTTAGCACAGTTCAACAAAAAACTGGGTAACTCATTTCCATTACTGCATTCCTAAACACCTTTCACAGATCAACTCCACTGTTAAATCCCTTCTAAATTCAGGTCTAATGTGAAATGCAACTGGACCAACCCTTTTGAGATACATACCAAGATGTAACAGAACAAATACCTCATTTCACTTTCACTACATTTCTTATCCCAACTTTTTTTTTTTTTTTTTTGAGATAGGTTCTTGCTATGTAGTTCAGGCTGGTCTTGAACTCACTATGCAGCCCAGGCTGGCCTCAAACTCACAGCAATCCTTTTGCCTCAGTCTCTTGAGTGCTGGAATTACAGGCATGCACCACCTCGCCCAGTTATCCCAATTGCTTATTGCTTTGGTTACACAACTCAAGTGCTCTCTGATTTCAAACTTGCAAGTCTAGTTTGAAAGACTACTTTGCATCTTTCCTTTCTCCTGGAATGATTTTATCTTACTACTTACAAAAATAAATAGGAAATCCCACTTTAAAAATTTTTTCCACCCAAATCCTTATATTCAACTGCCATTTTCATCCATTTTGAGGGTAAGTTCTCCAGGTCTTTCCCCAACAGTGTGTCCTTAAGTAAAGTAAACTGTTTTTATGTTGTCATGTGGACACAGGATGTATATTCCAACAGACCCAAAAATATGTATGACATCTGTCACAGAATTACTCAGGTAAAGAGCAAAACTAGACTTTTCTTGTTTTATGTCGACAAAAACAGAAATATCAGAACCACACACAAAAAATACCAGGTAACGTGAATTATTTGTTTGTTTGTTTTTTTGTCATAGTGGGATTAAATCTAGGGTCTTCACACTGAGCTACATTCCTAGCCTATTGTTTATTTTGAGCTAGGGTCTTCTTGCTAACTCATAAATTGGCCAGGCTGGACTAGAACTTCTAATCTCTCTGGCTCAGCCTCCCAGAATGTTGACATTACAACCATTCTGTAATATATACAAATTTCAAAACAACATGTTACACAGCATGAATATAATTTCTGTCAACTTAAAAAGAAAAAGAAAAATTGAATAAAAGTAGACAAAGGAAAAAGAAATTAGATAAATACCAAATTAGTACTGACTTCTTTTTAAGCATTTGTACAAAAATCTTAAAAAAAGCTTACGTCTTTTTTTTAAATTTTATTTAAAAGCTTACATCTTAATACAAAGTAAAACTATGTCTTCTGTAAATTCTCAGGAGAGGATGTTAAAACACAGTATACATATATTCCCCCCACTATCATTATATAAACTTATCAAAAGATTCACCTTCATGATACAGACTACTGCTATAATAAGATTTAAAAGCTTAATATTTTGAAGGCAGATTTTATTCAATTTACTAAGAAAAGGAATGATAAAGACTGTGTTGAGTAAAATAATAACAGAAAGGGGTGGAGGTGGCTTTTTAATGATCATGGAAATTCTGACTTGAAATTCTGGATAGTATAGGTAGTTAAAAGAGACTCCCCTTAGCAATATCTGACTCAATTTTTTAACTATAAATTCTACTTGCTTTAGGCAACATAAACTCCCATTAAGAATCTATTCTGGTAAAATTAGTACATACTCGCACCAGGTGTGGTGGCACAGGCCTGCAAACCCAGCACTCAGGAGGCTGAGTCAGGAGGATAGCTGCAAGTTCAAGACCAGCCTGGGTTACATAGCGAGACCCTGTCTCAAAAAAACAAAAAAACAAAACAAAACAAAAAAGATTAGTACATACTGACCAATAAAGTTTTTTACTACTTTATCATCATCACAATCATCAGTTACCTAAACAAATAAAACTTATGATAGCCTCAAATATAAGAACTCTAATGTGAAAAATAGTATGTCTATCTTTCAAGTTTCCTGGTAGTCCAAGCCAAGTCCCAAATTCCCAATAAAATAAATCTTTGTATTATCTACATTAATGACCAGAACACATTTAAAACAATAAACTGAAAGTGGCTGTGGTGATGCATGCCTCTACCCCAGCACTCTGGGAAGCTGAGGCAGGAGGACTGCAAGGTCAAGCCCAGCTGGAGAAACTCAGTGACTCAGTGAGACCTTGTGTAAAATAAAAAAATAAAAAGGTCTAGGGGTTTAGCTAAGTGCAAAGGCCCTGGGTTAAAGCTCCAATACTGGAAAACTAACAACCAACTTGAAATACAGACTAATAACAAGAAAGGAGAAAAATCACAAAATAAAAAATGGCTTGAAAATAAATTATTAAGACCATTTAAAACTTTTTTTTTCATATGTTCTCTTCAATCTTCATTTCTTTTTTTAAAAAAAACAAATTAAAACTTAAGCTAAAAATAGTATTCTTTGGCTTTAGGAGATGCTGTTGAGCTATGAAAATAGTCTAGTAAAATAAATTCAGTGGGTAATCTACACAAAGAGTGACTAGAAAATTTCTATCTGAACTGGGACATTACAAACTGTGTTGCTATAAACATGGTTGCACATATATCACTGTGGTACGATGTTTTTAATTCTTCTGGGAAGATACCAAGCAGAGGAATAGCTGGGTCAAATGGAACCTCTAGTTGTAGTTTTTTAAGGAGTCTCCACACTGATTTCCACAGTGGTTGGACCAGCCTACATTCCCATCAACAGTGGAGAAGGGTTCCTTTATCCCCACAGCCCGTGCCCAACAACTAATGAATGGCTAAAGAAGATGTGGTTTTTCTATATAATGGAGTATTACTCTGCCATAAAAAAGGATAAACTTGAGATATTTATAGGTAAATGGATGTACTTTGAGAGCATATTCTTTTTTTTTTTGTAATAGAAGATTCAGAAATAGATCCTCATTTATTCAGCCAATTGATTTTTTTTTTCTTACCAAGAACATGTATTGGTACACTGTATACACAATGTTCACATTCATCATGGTTATTTTGTACCTATAAATGATGTATCTTGGTTTTCCCCCCTTCCCCTCCTTCTGTTCTCCCCTTCCCTATTTACAGTAGGTTTATTTATATTTTCCCATTTTTTTCCCTTTCTTGAGAGCATACTCTTAAGTGAAATAAATCAGACACACATGAGTACATATCGAATTGTTTCTCTGGTATGAGAAACTGTAAGTGTAAATAAGGACAAAAAAGTATAACAGATACTAAGTAAAAGAAAGGTAATATTCAATAAAGAGGAGAATTAGAAAGGCAGGAGGGGGAAAAGAAGGAAAGGAAAAAGAAAAGAAAGGGAAAAAGGGGAAAAATGTAAATAAAGCTATTGTAAATAGGGAAGGGAGGGGGAGTAGAAGGGAGAGGAGGGGAAGAAGGGGGGGGACCAAGATGTATCATGTACAGGTATAACTTAACTACGATGAATGTGATCACTATGTATACAATCTACCAATACAAGTTTTTGGAAATAAAAATAAATCAATAAACTGGGACGTTTGTAAGAATGAAAGGAAGCATTGCTTATAATTATTCTTGGGCAAAAGGCTTAAATCAGGATGTTGTTAAGCAAACTGGTTTACAACTGCCCTTCCAAAACCCCACAGAAGACAAATGATTCCACTTAGCCAATAAAGTACATGTAACATGAAAAGTCAACATTTGCAATCTCTTCCCTTATAACATGCCAAAATACATATTAATGTCTTGATTAAGGAGCAATATTTTTCAAGAACCAGTTACTGGTCTTTAAACCCCTCTATTTTCATACATGGAAGTGTCTTATAGAGCCACAACTAGTTAATGAAACATTTAAAGAAAAAAAAAAAAAAAACCCAATAATAGCTTATAACAAAACACTCACGGTGGGCCAGGCTTCATGCTAAGTACTTTCTAGATCACTTAATCTCTGCAACAGCCCAGAAAGACAGGAACACAGAGTGTGGTGAGGTTAAAGGCCCCAGAGTATGTTCTCTCGGAATATGTTTGGCCTGCAGTGTGCAGTCATTACTGCTCCTCTCGCAGGAGAACTCAAATCCCACAACTTTTCATCAACACACAAAATAGAGTGCAGTTCTGAAATGTCTGCAACGATTGAGTATAATCAAGGTTAAAAAGAATACATGTAAATAAAGCTACTGTAATGAGGAAAGGAGGGGGAGTGAAGGGAGGGGAAACCAAGATACATCATGTACAGATACAAATTAACTATGATGAATGTGATCGCTATGTATATATACAATGTACCAATACATGTACCTGGTAAATAAAATTGAATTAAGATTAAAATATAAAAATAAAAAAAAGAATTAAGAATCTATGATATCATTTCTGGACATGTGTTACCAGTGTTCAGGCAGCAGCAAACATGGGCTCTGGGAAAATTTCTTTACTTATTATAAAAAAAAAATACTTTTACTCCAGGGTTAGGCTAATACACCAACAACCTGTGCTATACATTATTTAAGGGTGAGGATAACAACAACAAAAAAGATGATGATGATGATAATAATATTAGCTGCATATATACAATGAATCTAAGTACTATTCCAAGCTCAGTAATATATTAATTAATCTAACCGTCTTAACATCAATACAAGGTAGGTACTGTTCTACACATGAAAAAACTGATCATCTGGTAAGTTGCTCAAGGTCACACAGCAACAGAACTTGGTCACACAGCAACAGAACTTGGACTGAAATCCATGCTCTTAATTACTTTATCAGGATCATATTTGTTCAGTGCTACATTCACATAATACATTGTATTACAACAAGAGCCCAACTATATTACATCATACAAGAGTTAGATTTCTAGCGGACAGGTCTCAAAATCATTTGGTATTTTTTGTTGTTGTTACTGTTTGTTTTGTTCTTTCTGTTTGTTTGATACTGGGGACTGAATCCAGAGCCTCGTTAAATAGGTGCCTGCTATGTGAGTATCAGTGTGTAGAGTTCAAGATTCTTCCTAAAGAAGTGAAAGGCAAGCCTGGGGGATGATGGGGTAGAGTGGAGGAACTCTCCTACTTTGTTGGTGAGAATGTAAGGTAGTATAACCACTATGGAAAACAGTATGGAGTGACAAAACAGAAATCCCACTTGACCCGGCTACACTACTCTTGGCATGTTCCTGAAAGAATTAAGGACTGTATACTACAGTAGTAAGTGCGTACCTATGTTTATAGCAGTGCAGTGCACAACAGCTATGCTGCGGGAATAACCTAGATGCCCATTAACGGAAAAATGGATAAAGCCAATTGGTATAAACACACAATGGATACTACTTAGCCATAAAGAAGAATGAAATTATGTCGTCTGCAGGAACATGGACGGAACTAGAGACTGCCTTGTTAAGTGAAATTAGCAGACTCAGTTAAACATCACACGATTTCTTACATGAGAAACCTAAAACAATTAAAAAATACAGAATTAAAATAAGGAGCGAAGAGAGGAAGCCAGAAAGTAGACTTCTGGAGTAAGGGAAGTGGACAAGTGGCAGGGGGGCTCAGGGCAAAAAGGGGAGAAAAGGGATTCAAATTAAGATATATTAAATGCATGTACCATAATTTCCCAAAATAAACTCCATCATCATCTAATATTAACATGTACTAATAAATTTAAAATATTAAAGGGTTAGGATTTATTACTAAGATCTATTCTAATGTAATTGCTATTTCTCTGAATGTTAGATCCATAATTACAACATAAGCTATCCTCTGAAAAATCTGTTTCTGTGAAAATGCCAGACAACACTATCAGATATGTAAAACTCCTTTTAAAAATGACACAGATCCCAAGTGCAAGGCCCTGAGTTTGATCCCCAGCACCAAAAAAAAAAAAAGACAGATGTATATTTAAACACAAATTGTTATGATAATCAAATATACACAGGGTTAAATTCACTTTACTGGAGATTTATACAGAGACAAGTCATTCGCTAAGCCTTGTCCTGTAAATCAAGCTCCAAAGGAAGAATAACTGAAATTCAAGTTCAGTATGTGTGTTTTGTAACTGAGTTTTTTTTTTATTAGATATTTGATAATGAAAAACTTCCTGGACTCTAGTATTTTTAGATTTTATATTAGGGACAATTTTTCTTCTTATAGAAGAATACCAATTTGAGAGAGAGGGAAGGAGAAAGGGGGACTGGGGGAGAAATGAGAATATGAGGCTAAGCTTACTCCATTTGTTCTGTAACTAATATTTTAGAAACATAAATAAGACAAAGAATAAAAAATACTGTCCTGAAGCTAGGTGTACTTTACAAAATAAAAACTGAAAAAATAGCAATAAATTTAACAATGCAACTAATATGAGCCCATGATACTACCTTAAAGAAATGCTGACAAGAGTATAAATACCAACAATTTATTGGCATTTTACTCAATTAGAAAGTGCAAGAACACACACAGAACTTCACAATGGAGTCAATGTCAGTCCCCTTAATGTTTTGGGTTATATTACTGATTTCTTTTTGAGCTGCTATAACTGCATGTTGCAATAACTTTAGAAAAAGTACAGCCCACAGTAGTTTTGTGAAACACTCCTATTGTCCCTTGCCTGTTTACCACAAAGTATGAGGACACTTGCACACTCAGTAGATATTTAATGAACATATATATACAAATGCCTCAACTCATGATGATAAGAAAACAGGCCTCACTATCTTCCAAAAATCTTTATTCTTTCTAGGGGAATAACAGTACATGCCTAACAGCTATATAGCACTATTCCAAGTACCAGGCAGTATTTCAGGTACTTTATAATTCATTTTGTCCTCAAAAAATTCTATGAGGCAGGTGCTTTATTATTCCCCACATGCTGATGAAAAAATTAATGGCCAGAGAAACTAAGGTCCAGAACATTTACGAACACAGGAAGAACTCAAAAATTCTACCAAAGATTTTTAGTTGATTGAATGAGAACAAAATAATAAAAATGATGACAAAGAAAAGCTACTACTTATGAAGTGCTATACCACTGTTTACTTAAGACAATCCTCAAAATGACCCTAAAAAGTAGGCAGCATTCTTTTTTACTCTATAAATCAAAACTATGGATAAAGAGAATGTTCTTGCCCACCCTACACTTAAAACCAGAAGGGCTAAGATTGGAGTCCTTCTTCACGTAACTCCAAAGCCTGACTTTCTTCATGATGCCAATCTTTCTAAAACTTCAGACACTTGCACTATCAAAGTCACAAATTCTGCCCTGTCCATGACCGCCTCCACCACTATGAACTTAATATTTATCTTTATATCAAGAAAGGCACTTTGCATCACAATATAAATGGAAAACAAGTATCACTTGAAACAAATAGAAAATAATAATAATAATAAGCTCAATGAAAACATCACACATGACAGTCTATATCTAGCATTTTGGCAGAAATAGAGTTTTAACAATTAGGTATTTTCAGAGGGTAGCTGTCTGGTAATGGTAGACTTAATACAACATTTAGAGAAACATTTGCACCAGAACAGATCTTAGTGATAAACTCCAAAGCTTTGATTTTTAAAAATAATTATTAGTGATGTTATATTGCATGATGACGAGTTTCTTTTGGTAAGTTCTGTACACACATTTAATATATCTTAATCGGCTGCAGTCCCAGTTCCTCTCCATCCTGCTTGTCCCCTTTCTCGTTTCCAAAACTTTACCTTCTGGTTTTCTGTTCATGTTTCTCATATTTCTCATCTAAGAGAAATCATGCACCAAACACCATTATTTGCTAAATGTGCTTGTTGCCACATCAAAGCTATCTGTTCTTTACTAAAAGTAACTGTCATTAAAAAGGTCATTAACCTACTAACACCAAGCTGCAACTTTCTTCTTAAATAATCAGATTTGAAACACGAAAAGAGAATAGGGGCTGGGAATTTAGCTCAAGTGATAGAGCGCCTGCCTAATAAGCACAAGGCCCTGAGTTCAATACCTAGCACCAAAAAAAAAAAAAAAAGACAGAATAGTTTTCTCACTGTGTGCTTTTTTACATCTTGCTGGGTATACCTGCCATACTGGGAAACAAAATACCAGGTTGCTCTGCTACCTTTCTCTGATTCAAGAATGCAGTCTTTCTCATGGACCTGTATATTAGAGAATGCTCCAACAATAAAGAGATAAATTAGTTATTTATTTATTTTTTTTTTGGTGGTGCCGGGGATCGAACTCAGGCCCTTGTGCTTACAAGGCAAGCACTCTAATCACTGAGCTAAATCCCCAGCTCCGATAAATTAGTTATTATACTGTAATTAGAAGCATTATAGGAATGTCTCAGCAAAATATTGGATTAAGTATTCTCACACAACATTTAAAATACATACTGGGCCCTCAGAGACTCAAAAAGAGTTCTAACACACAACCCTGTTCTCAAAGAGCTTCTTTTCTAGTTGTTAGCAACACAACCTAAAAAAGATGAGCCATGATAAAAGGCTATACAGTTTTAAGGATCAAAATAGTTAGTGTCCTGAGCATAAGTTTTTTTTTTTTTTTTTTTTTTTTTTTGGGTACCGGGGATCAAAGTCAGGGCCTCATGCTTGCCACAAGTTTTGCCATTAGATGGAGCTGGATTTAAACCCCAGGGTGTGCTGAGCATAGTCTCCCTGGAGTACCAGGATTCTCATCTGAAAACTGGAAATAATACCTATCTGTAAATTTAAAGCTAAATGCATGTCAAATAGCTCATTGCCCACTACACACACACACACGCACACGCACACGCACACACACGTAGTACTTGTTACTGTGAGAACTAAATAATGGGCTGGAAAAAATATTTTTAAAGAAACTTGACTTGGCTCTTAAACAAAGGGCAGGTTTTTGTTAAGTCAAAATAAGATGCTAATTTTCACTGAACAGTTCTGAAGAGTATCATATAATTTTTAATTCAAGTATCTATCCTTTAGCAATTATAGAAATGCTCATTAAAATTTAGGAGGCCACTACAACAGCTTAGCAATGAGGTGGTCAGAGCTAAGAGTAATTCCAACAAAAGAAAAGAATGATTAGCTGAGACCTTTTGAAGAAGAATCTCCACTATAGGAAGAGTATCAGGAAAGGAGTCAAAGCTGACTGAACAAGAGAAAACATGAAGAGAATCAGGATGTCAGAGACAGAATACTCTAGTATCATGATGAACAAAAAGACAATATCCCCCAAGACATTACCTGGTATCAATTCCAAGAGAGGTAGTAAAACAAAACGAGATCTAAGAAAAGTCTTTCAATTTGGTCAGTAGGATGAGAGTGATTTTTGAGGACATCTTTAAAAAAAAATGGGAAAGGGAACTTGAAACTGGGCTGGGGATGTGGCTCAGTGGTAGAGTTCTTGTGCAGCACTGGTGAACCCCTGGGTCCCCTCCCCAGGAAGGAGGGAAGGGGAGATGACCACTTGCTTAAGGACAGTAGGCAGAGTAGGAGAGATAAAATCTGAGCCATTTATTATTTGGAAGTAGAAGGAAAAAGAAAAAAAATAATAAGGACAGATTGATGTGCAGGGTCAAGTGAATAATACCAGAAGCAAAAACAAACACTACATAGAAAATGACCATTATACGATGGTTATTGTATGACAATGCCATTCTGTGACGAGTCCAGTTTTGCCATTTGTTAGATGTGAGTGAGAAACACTAGGTTTGGATTCACTCCAGAATCAAGTCTCGGAGAGAAATATGATTAGGGAAGCAAAAGATTTCTATATCCAGGTGTTCAAAACTGTGTATAGTAAACAGAAAACCTAACCACAAACTCCCTACCTTCTGCCATCAAATCATTAGCTTTCTGAAGGCAGACAGAAAATACAGTGGACTCTTGGATTTCAAAGGTTTAACAACTGCAGTTTATACCACTCCTGTGAGACTTCTACCAATCATGAGAACTACTACAATCTTGAAACAAGCTATCCCTATGTACGAATACACCCTCATTCCAAAACTGATATATGGTCCTCCACTTGCAGCCGGGTAGTGTGAAATGCTACAGAAATTGTGCTTTCTTATATTTTATGAATGAAAGTATATGCTATAGCACTAAGATATCCAGATTCTAATTTTCTAAATTGCCAATAAATTCCTAGTTTTTTCTTAAAACTTCTTACAATCACTCTGTTACTTAAAAAAAGAGGGGGCGAGTTTTAAAAGGGAGGAAGAGGAGGAACTGGCAATGTCTGCTGTGCTAGTGCTCTTTGTTCTGTTCTTGCTGCCTCTTTCTCCCTTCATGCCCAGAATGCTGATTGGGGTAGGGAAACAGTGGCCACAGTGCTGGGCAGTGACATCCAAGGCTGCAAACTTCACCAGACTCACTCTTTACTTCCCTGTGTAAGGAGCCCACAGTGGTCTTACCTCATCATCCCACTAATGTCTGTGAATGCACAGCAATGGCAGGGCTAAGCAACTGGCTGGCTTTAAAAAGTTGTCTATGTTTTCTAAACATCTACTGCGTTTTTGTTGCAACATCATGAGGTCATGAAAGTAAAGAAATCTGCTTCCAATATCATTGGGATGTAACTATACTGGAGAAACAGCTAAGCAATAACATAAATAAGCAACAGCATAAATGAACAAAAAAAGTCAACAGAATGCAAAACACATACAAAAGAATGAGTAGAAGGCAGATACAAGTCTCACTGAGAATGAGGTTGTTCAAATCAGGATTTCCAGAGCCCACAAAGGTTAAGTGAGGTTTTAAAAAAGGGAGTAAGAATAAGCATGGAGTGGGGAGAGGGCATTGCAGATGAGAAGAGTAACACAATGAAAAAGAACTGATAAAGAACAAGCTAGCTGTGTGGGAAACAAAATGGATTTACTGGATTGGAACACCAAGTCCATGCTAGAAGAACAATCAGAAACAAGACAGAGATGTGGGGGAGAACTGGCAGGAGCTTCTACAGCAGAGTAAGCGTGACTGCTCAGACTGAACACAATTTCCCTCTCACCACGTATTTTATGAGAATGTTACGCTTCTCATCCAAGAGTTAATTAAATTAAATGAGAAACTCCACTGACCTGTTTCCTTATTTACATTACTTGTCTACAGTAAGCACGTAGTAAGCAGGTTTGGATTGTGCAGATTTCTTCCCCAATCTGTGTCTTATCTTTTTATTTTCTTAAGTATCTTCTAAAGTGTTAACATTTAACACTTGCTTACTGTCAAGTTTAACATCTGGGAATTATGTCTCTAAAGGGCAGAAAAACTCATGTGCATTTAATATGAACATGAGCCATAATATCATTTAAAAAATTAAGACAACAGCCTTGAGGTAACAATACCTTAAAGAATTTAGTATGATGTTCACTGTATCTGACCAGAGTTGTTTGTACAGCTTTCAACATATTACCAAGCATAGTCACAAACCTAAGTGAAAGAACTATTTAATCTGCTTTTGGAGGTTCCATATTGCTCAAAAGGCTTACTCACTGTCTTGGATTTTGAAAGTGGTATGAAAGAAGAGGTTAGGCTAGGATCCATCAATCTACTGCTAAAGAATGAGGTCCTACAGCATAAAGTCACAAGTCCAATAGGCTCTGAGTGTCTAACATGAAGAAAGAGATGAGAAGTCAAAACTAGCTTTCAAGTTGTTTGCCACCTATCACAAAAAAACAGCTGCACAGGAAGAGGACACTAAAAATGCAAGCTGTGCACTGTACAAGTGCAAACGCATAGGACAGTGTTGGAAGATTACAGAAGAAGGGTTCCCTGGTTGGGATGATCAGGGAAAAGTTCACAAGTAAATTGTTGTAGACATGGTCACACACCTTTGTAATCCCAGCACTCAGGCTGAAGCAGGAGGATCAGGAGTTCTGGGCTAAACTGTACTACATAGCAAGACCCTGTCTCACAAAGAAACAAACAACCTATAACACAACACATGGTATTTTTATGTGAAAGTTTTAAGATTATTATTTCAAATGCCTTTCTAATTCCGTGAAAGACAACACTACAGATTTTCTTGATGACTCAGATTATTAAGTATACCTGGTATAAAAATTATGAAGGAAACCAAAGAACAGTCTGAAAAAATAAACTGATTTATAAATATCTAAATTTAAGGGCCGGGCATTTAGCTAAGTGGTTAGAGTGTTTGCCTTGCAAGCATGAGGCCCTGAGTTCGATTCCCAGTACCAAAAAGAAAAAAGAAAAAATAAATATCTAAATTTAAAAAAGAACTCATGAGAAAGATATGCTTTGGATCCTAAGAAAAAATACAATAAATTCAATAAAATATCAATAATAATACAAAGAATGTAAAAGAAAAATCCAGTGTGAAATGGTTAAAAGTCTAAATTAGAAAAAATTTTAGAGGAGTAATATACAAACCTGACAAGATGTAATTTTTCCTTGTGTTCCTCCATGAAACTCAATACTGAGTTGCTCATTTCCCTCAAAAGCCTCAGGCAGCTGCCGCGGGCTCCTTCTTGTTCTCTCCTTTGTTTCACCCAACAAATGCATCCTGGCTGATTTATGCATCCCTTTGGCATAAACTGCCATCTATATGCGGAAGGATATCCAAATCACATGATGGAACTTTCTCCTAGGTTTTATTCTTTTGTGGCAATAAGCAAGCCCTTGAAAAACATCAAACAGGCTTGAGATGTAACTCAGGGGAAGGGCAGGTATTTAGCATGCATGAGGCCCTGGGTTCAATCCCTGACACCAAAAGAAAAAAGGTCAAATGAAAAGATAACCACTTAGATTACTACAGTAGATTTTAACTTTGATTTATCATAAAAGTATGAATATAAGTATGCTGTTTAACAATCTATTAGAATATTATGTCTGCATTTTAAATAAAAGTTTTAAACTTTTTTTTTAACAAAATCAATAATTTACTTAGTAAATTACTGAAAATAATCAGTGACCTAACATTAATCTACAAATATTCCAAGACATACTCAGGCAAGACAAAGGTGAGAGCGCTTGTTGTAACTGTTAGACCCTAACAGGACCCCTAGGAGTGCAAAACGACTGGAACTAAATGTTAACAGTGCGACCCTACAGAAATGGGGTCCTCAACAAGATCTATAAATGTCAAATAATTAAACTGGGCATGGTGGTGCACGCCTGTAATCCCAGTGCTTGGAAGGCTGAGACAGGAGGATTGCCACGAGGTCACCGCCAGCCTAGGGTACACACTGAATTCATAATGAGGCCCTGTTCTCAGGAAAAAAAAAAAATAAAAAAAATAAATAAATCAAGTAATTTTAAAGAACATAGTTGGGGGACTTAAGCGTACTTTATATATGTTAGGGGGCAAAAATGACAGATGAAAGTAGAATAATAAGTACTAATCACATGATAAGTTTTAGTTATTTGTAAGTGACCCCAAAACCTTCGGAAACAAAGTTAATGGTCTTCAGTTGACAAATTAGCCTTGGAGCTGGAAGAGGCAAGCCTACCCCGGACACTACCATCTCAATGTGGCCTTGTGGTTCTCATTTGACACCAGATCACATTTAACCCTTATCATAAGCCTGACAAGTTTGTTACCCTACCTTTGTTTATAAGAAAATGTATGTTCTTTATGATACTCAAGAACTAGTACATTAGTTCATTTATTTTCTCCTCTCTCTGGTGATTTTTGTTTTTTTTCTCTTTTGGTTGTGGGAATTAAACCTGTTCTGGACAAGCACTCTACCACTGAGCTACATTCCCACATCCCCCTCCCTCCATTAAATTTTGGGACAGAATATCCCTAAATCACCCGGGCTTGGGTCTAGCTTGCAATTCTCCTGGCCTCTGCTTCCCCAGAGTTGTGATTACAGGTGTTAGAACTGGTAGAGGCTTGAAGGTTTGTGGGCAAATCCCTTGAGTGTTAGTTATCCTGTAGCAACTGCAGTACCATTTCCGCAGTACCACTCAAATGGCTCTAAGTGAATTCCAAGTCTCCACATATTCAGGATATCTTTTAAAATGTTATATCTTATAATTACATCATTCATTAATTCAACAAATCCTATGAAGCACCTTACCATGCCCCAGAGGATGCACTAGGGCACTGGCTGAATTAACTCTAAATGTAGGACATTTCAAACACAATGAAGATAAGTTTGCATTCCTCATTTCTGCAAAAGCTTCTAAAGCCACCCAGCTACTATTCTCATGTTTCCAAATGCTCACTAACCTTGCTGCCCAGATGAAAAGAACACAGCACCTCAGCATACCCAAAATTCTGCACTGTCTTCCCACAAAACCAGGCCCTATCCTTCTTTATTTCTGTTCACAGCATCACTATTCATGCAAGATCCACAGGATCAAGACTTCAGAATCATCCTTTATTGTTTTTTAGCAGTAAACTTCACTTCAGGAGAGTAAGTCCTCACTTTAACTGTACAGTAGAAGACCAAAGTAAAAGGCATCAAAGGACTGGGAGAAGCATTAAGTTCTCGCAACAAAAAACAAGAGATATAAAACTAGGTTTGAAGAGCAATGGACAATTTTTCTCTAAAATTAATGCTAAGTACTTCAAATAAGGAGTTTTCTCATAGAGCAGAGTGAATGTAACTTATCCGATCATCTTCTAAGAATCAGATACTATGCTAGATGTTTACACATGTTACTTCAGTTTACGTTTTGAAACCTGAAGAAATGGTATTATCATTCGTCTACAGAAAAGGAAATAGTTTCCAGAAAGGCTAAGTTACTTGCTCAGTACAAGAAGTTAATAAGCACCAAATGGAGATTCAAATCTGGAACTGTCACACTCCAACATATATGCTATTTTGACTAAACTCAATGCTTGCTGACACAGAAAATTACAAGAGTGTTGTAATTAAACACTTTTCTGTGGAATGTAATGAAGTGGTCTAGAAAAAAACCTGTGAATTTTTCTAAATCAACTATTAATAATATATCAACAAACACTCAAAACAGTCAAAGCTCTGAGCATCCTAAACACAAACAAGACAACAAGAAAACAATTTCTTTTTTCAAGAACACAGATATTTCTAGTTCCAAACACAACCTTTTGCAAACTCATGGACAAGAAAGAAGCAAATCACTATAGGATCAGCACTCTTTACAACTATTTCTTACCCAAAGGAGCATGCTAATGTAATTGTGAGGATGGGTCCCAAGATAAGCTACTTATACAAAATTCATGATTAAAACTAAAGACATCAACATTCCTTTATATATTCTAAGGCAAAGACCTTTATCAGGTTTGGATTGTGCAGATTTTTTTCCTCAATCTGTGTCTTATCTTTTTATTTTCTTAAGTATCTTCTAAAGTGTTAACATTTAAAATTTTTTTTTTAAAAACCCAATTCATCAGTTTTTCCCTTGATGGCCCATGCTTTTGGGATATCTAAGAACACAGCCTAACCCAAGATAACAAAGATTTTCCCCTATGTTATTATCTACAAGTTTTATAGTTTTAAAGTTTCACAATGAAGTCTATGATCTACACAGAGATTTTTTTTGTGTATAGTGTGAAGTATATACAACATGTTTATTACATTTTTTTCAACATGTGGATATCCAACTGTTCCCGGACCATCTATTGAGAAATCATCCTTATTTGTTTTAGCACTTTTCACAAATGAGCTGACCAAATATAAGGGGTATTTCTGGATTCACAAATCTGCTCCACTGATCTACATGCTTAAACTTAGCCCAATCACATTCTCCTGATTATTACTGTATTATAGGCAGTTCTTGAATTGTGTAGGACAAATCTCCTATTTTGTTCTTTTTCAAAATTGTTTTGACTATTCTAGGTCTGTTGTATTTCCTTACTGACTTTAGGACTGCTTGACAATTTCTACAAAAAGCCTATGGTAATGGGATTTTGTTGAATCTATGGATCAAATGTGGGAAGAACATCCATCTCAATATTCAATCTTCCAATCTATGAACACAAGATTGTCTCTCCACTTATTTAAATCTTTAGTGTCTGAGTAACTTTTTAGTACAAACTTGCTGGTGCTTCTTTTACTAAATTTATTCCTAAATATTTTAAGTCTTTTTGATACTATTGTGAATGTATTTTTTCTTACTCTCATGTGCAGATTTCATATCACTATTGCACCATTAATCTTGCCTCAGTCTATAGAAAAAAAGAGAAACCATTAAATTGGAACATCCATTCCCCACCTCATCTACACTCTAACTCTATATTCCTACTTGCTTCCTAACCCATGTTTTTCCTGTTAAAATTGAGGAAGTGATCCCGTTCCTATAAAAGGAGACTATGTCCAGTCAGGATCCTAACCATCCTTGCGCTCTCAAGGACTTTTCTTCCTTCCCTTATCAATTCTGACTAAAATCATGCTGCAGTACTTCATACACTAAAAAAAAAAAAAAAAAAAAAAGGCAAAAACACCTTTCCTTTACATTCTCATCTACCTCCAGCTTATACTGTATCTATTCCCTTTCACTGGCAAATTTCTTTAAGAAGTTATATACATATACCCCATCTCTAGTTCCTCAGCCACTACATATCTCTCAAGTCACTCAAATCTAGCATCCATCTTCACCAGTCCATGAAACCGGCTTATTGAAATTATCAATGACTTGTAAATTACCAAATCCAATGGCTACATTTCTGCCCATACCTTCACAACCTCTCAGCCAAACTCAATCCCGATGACTATCTCCTTCTTGAAACGCTTTGCATTATCACATTACCCATTCCCAATTCCCCTCCAACCATTCTGGTTGTCCTTAACCTCCTTCCAGAGACCCTCCAACCACTACCAAGTAATTCAGTCCAGTGACTAGAGTAGAGAACACAGTAATGTTTTTACAAGCCTGCCTTTCTACTGGATGTCACTCAGTAGTGCATTCACTGTATTTTTTATTATATCTCATAAAGACCTGAAAGAGGACTTCCAGAACTACTTCAGAAAGTGGCGAGAATAATGGGTAAGTGTTCAGAGCAAGGGAGAATATTCTGAGGGAGATGAATAGCCATGTGTCTTTTACTGTAATATTTTTTTTAATTTAAACACAGTGCATTTTGTGATCAGCCCTTGTTATATCCACTCCATTCCACCCCGTCCTACTACCACCTCACTAATTTAAACCACTGCTGACTCCTGCTGGGACCACTGGCCAATCTACTGCTATGTTCCCCAGTATTCTCTCTCTGTTTACACAAGAGAGTGATCTTTCAAAATAGAATTCAGATGTCACTCCCCTGAATTAAAACTTTTATAGATTCCCATTACTATCCAAATTCCAGCCAGGCATGGTAGTGCACACTTGCAATCCCAGCACTCAGGAGGCTGAGGCAGGAGTGCCATGACTTTGAGGCCAGCCAGGGCTACATAGTGAGTTCAAGGCCAGTCTGAACTACATAGCGAGACCCTGTCTCAAAAAGCAAAACAAAACAAAATCCAAACTCCCTGCAGTAAGTGGTCCCTGCCATTCTCCCCTCTGGTCCATATGGTTCCAGCTTTTCATGTCCTCTTCACGGCTTCAGGCTCTTCACATGTGGTTCTCTGTATGTGAAACATCTTACTCTCCCACCTCCTACTCGCGTCCCTACCTGCTCAGAGAGGCCTTCCTTTGTACTTAAGTTGGTCCCCACTGCCTCCTTACCAATGATTCTCTATTACTAAGCATACTTCTTTTCCTTTTTAACTTTAGCACAGGTTATAATCTACAAAGGCAGGGAAGATGATCTAATTTTTCCCCAATGCACATATAGTGGCAACAAGAAGTAGGCTATAAAACTACTTTATGAAAGACATATTATTATAGATAGCTAAATTAGGTAGAAATATTATAGGCAGTCAAACAGGGCTGGGCCCTCAAGAGTTACTACAGAAATCGAGAGTACACTACAGCTATGGCTGGAGGTGCATCCACTGAAGGCCGGGCCTCAAGATAAGGATGGAATGACCTGAGCTACACACCTGCCCAAGGGACGAACAATGAAATGAAGATTATACTCATCCAATCCGATAGACAGACATCAGTCATCAGGTGGGCAACCAGGACCTCCATGATCCACCCCATCCTGGAATGTCTTTGTTCTTTCCATGTCCATTTGCTACATGACCTGCTTCCCCATTGGATCAGTATTACCTGGACAGCTATACTTCTAATGTTACTGGTTGATCACAATTTTGACCCACACTGTACCCATCTCATAATTTTGCTCTATAAAACTTCCTCTGAAGAGTGGGCTCATTGGCAACCCACTCAGGTCTCCTCCCGTTTCTCAGGAGCCATCTCTCTCTCAATAAATTTTCCTACTCTTAACCTCCTTTGTTCCTTAGAATTCATTCTTCATAATTTTGGGGAACACGAACTCAGCATATCTGACGTCTAGCAGGTTGAGAGTTGTATTTTTCCCCTATATCAGTATCAGCCAGGCATGGTGGTGCATGCCTGTAATCCTCACACATGGGAGGCTGAGGCAGGAGGATTGCCAGGAGTTCAAGGCCAGCCTGGGGTACATAGTGAGTTTAACACCAGCCTGAACTACACACCAAGACCCCATCTCAAAAAACAGAACAACAACAACAAAAAGATGTATTTTCAGCATTTCATAGGCCCAACTGTTCTAGAGACCCATGGGATGAACCTGACTAGGTTGGGAGAAGCCTAGAAACTTCAAGTTATAAGCAAAATTTTTATATAATTATGTTTTCTAAGCATATGCTCAGTTTGTGTGCCAGAATCTCAAAGGAATCAACAACCCAAAAGATACACACTCTAATAAAGTTTGACTTTGTCATTTAACAATATAGACCTCAAATTCAATATATGATCAATGCTTGAAACAAAACAGAGAAGAGATATGTTACTTTTAAGAAATTTAAGTCCTGTGATTTACCAAACCTCAATGTAATGTGATGTATAGTTTAACTCCATCAATTTTCTTATATAGATAGAGGCAAAGAGGGAAGAGATGAATGACGATGCATCTGTTCTAGGAAGAGGGTACAGAAAATACAACACGAAGGGAAACATGAGAAATCTCAAGTTTTATCCTGCATTTCAAATTCTCACTGGTCAGACACCTTGAGGAAGCAATCACCATCGTGGACTCTGACTCTCTGAATTCTCCTCTAAATCCATAAAGAAAGCAAAAGAAGTGTTAAAATAGTTGAGCAACTAATCCCAAATCTGTGTGCTACTTCTTTAGAGGTGTGGCTGGATAGCGTAATCATCTACACAATGACATTCATTCCAGTAGAAATCACAAAATCCAACCCAATCACTTCATGTGCTAAGAGATAAAACTCAAACATTAAGTGATTTGTTCAAGGTCACAAAGCCAGCTAAAGCCCAAATGGAACTTTCTGCCCTAGTCTAGTTCTTAATAAGCTTTTTTCTAGCTCTGTCATAAATAAATTCCAGAATAAATTCCAAAAATACTAAAACTAGGAAGAAAGAAAGAGAAAAAAACTAGCACAATATGAAAGTCAAGAGAAATTGTAAAAGTAAATATGACACTACATAAACCATGACTTCTTTCACTAAACAGTACGCTTTCCAGCTCTGTACAGGAAAATACCTGACCAAGGTAATTTTATCTCTGTAGTTTGTCACAATTATTTTAATGATTCAGAAACTACAAATAACAAAAACCACTATTTCACAGTAAAAAACCTGACATTTTAATTAAGCTTATAACTTTTAATGCACAAATGAAGCTCAGCTTCCCCATTTTTAAAACTATCACTAATGAACAGGTCCTGTAATTGACTTAAAAGAAAGAAAATAGTTTATGTCACTTTCCCCCATTAAATTTATGTGTTATTCAAATATTCTATGAAGCGATTACTCTAGCTAAACGATCTAAAGGATTTCAGCTTCATTAATAGTGTACATTACTTATGGACTTCACTAAAAGAACAGTGAGTACTGGAACCTTTTACCAAGCAATTATGTGTTCAGTTTGTATGAAGTTTTAAGACATTTCCCCCAGCAGAAGTTTTTAAAAAGTGAAAGCTAAGAAAACATAGTGATTGGTGTGATAAATATTACAACTTTCCTAATCTTTAAAATGAATAATAACTTCTGGAAAAGGTGGCCCTTTTTTTTGGCCACACTGGGGGTTGAACCCTTCACACTAAGCTAAATTCCCACATCCATCCATCCATCCATCTTTCTTTCTTTGGAGTCAGGATCTTGCTAAGTTGCCCAGGCTTGAACTTGCAATACTCTTGCCTCAGCCTCCCAGAGTGTTGGGATTACAGGCAGGCACCACCTCAAGGGGCTGGAAGAGCTAATTTTTAAGCCAAACACACTACATTATATTCTTGTCCAACAGACAGCAAAAATTCCTTGATTAAATCCTAAGAGCCAGATTTTTCTCCCCTCTTGCCTGCTTTACATGGCACGGAGCATAACTTTACAAAGTGTTAACTCCTTCACTTCGTCAACTGACCCTCTTTTCAAAAAAAATCCTTTAACTCAAAATACATTTTACTCTGCTATTCCAAAATAAGTCTAACGAACATACATACCTTAAGATGTCTGAAAACTGTAATACAAAACTGTGTGTGTGCCCAGGATAACAACTACAAGAATATCCCTTTACATAATTTTTTTAACCATCATTATACATCATAGTGACTACTGTTAACAATATATTATAGATTTCAAAATTGCTCAGAATAAATTAGTTGTTCTCATGACAAAAAACAAGTATTTGAGTTAACAGATATTAGATTTGATCAGTCTATATTATATACATGTAATTGTACTTTATATAGTTTGTCAATTTATAATTAAAAATTTAAAAATTAAAGAAGAAAAAAAGGCAAGCAAGGGTTTGAAGAAACGAGGAGTATTTCATGAGAACAAAAATGAAGGGACTGAGGTTTTATATATATATATGCATGTACATATACAGATGAGGTTTCATATATGTGTGTGTATACACACACACACACACACACACACACACATATACGAATGAATGAGCAAGCTATCAAGTTGAGGAAAATGGGAAACAAACCACATAATCAGCTGTCTTCCTTGGTTCCTTCTTGAGTTGGGCCTTTCAATACAGTAGACACATGAGGCTACTGACCACCTAAAATGTGGCTGTCTGAACTGACATAGGCTAATAAGTGTGAAATATATGTGGAATTTTGAAGACTTCAATAAAAAATCTAAAATACCCCCCCCCAAAAAGAATATCCCTCTTTGTCTGAAGTGGCTGTGGCTGTGTTCCAAGATACCAGCACACATTCAACTCTACTATGCAGAAGAGGAAGTCTGTACATAACTACAAAATCAAATAACCTGAAATCGCCACTCTTATGTTCAGAGAAGTATGGGCAAATCAAAATCTGACTGAATTTATTCCCACTTTACTCTCCAATCACATGAATAATAAAGGGACGAAAAGCTGAGATGTGGCAAGAAATAATAATAAGGGAGAGATACTATTCATAAACGAGTTCTTTAACTTCTCTGTCTATCTAGTCCCTGGTTAATAAATAAGAAAACCACCCACTTCACAGGGTTGTCACAAGGATCAAATAAATTCTTGCATGAAAATTATTTGCCTAGTAAAAGGAGCATAGTAGGCGCTCAATAAATGGCAGTTCCTCCCTCTTCCAGCCCTGGGCTCTCTGTTCTTTATTCTCTACACTCATTCCTCCAGATGACTCATTCCTCTCATGACTTTTATTAGCAAATGCTGAAATCACTGGATCGATCAAAGCCCTGATGTGTGTGTGCATGCCCCCTGTGTGAGAACACTACCTGGTCCCTGCCTCTAAGACATTTAGGAAAGACAGGAAAAGACCCCAAACATGTGACCTTCACTGTAAGAAAACAATCTCCACCTGCTTCCATCTCCAGGAGACTGGCACTACCATTTCAAAGTGCCTGAAATCAAGCTGATCATTAGCTCTTAAAAAAAAATAAATCAGGCCCTCTTCTACTCCTTTTCTTTTCTGAGTGGTGTCCAACAGTGAATAATCCAATCCCTGATCCATTTTGCCCCTAGCTAAATAATGCCAAGTAACTCAGACCTATCAAGTTTACCTTCATAATCCTACTGTATCACTAGCCTCATTTTCTATCCTTCTGCCACCACCACAGTCCAGATCAGAGTTTCTCAATCTCAGTAATAGTGACATTTTTCGACCAGATAATTCTTGTTATTATGGGGGGTATCCTGTGCATTGTAGGACACTTAGCAGCATCTCTGGCCTGCACCCACTACAATGTCAGGAGGACTACTCCCCCACAAGTTAGACAAACAAGTGTCTCCAGACACTGCTGCCAGTGCCAGATCCTTGATTCTCACCAACTTCACTGCCTCCCCTGATGCCGCATTTGAGTGTCACTAACCCACTTCCTCACCACTTCATATCTGTGATACAAAGTAAGTCCGTAAATTAATTAGCCTCCAGTTGCTTTCCTCTAACTGCTGAGGCTCTGACCAAGGCCTCTTCAAGCACAGCCTTTATGAGCCATTTCTCCCAAATCTACTACTCTCTGTCACCGTCACAATTGTTCAAAGCTCCCATCCAGCCTTCATAATCTGGCCTCAATGCAATGTTATTCCACAAGCCTCCTACATAGCGGCTACTCAGCAGCCCTTCAATAGCACACACACTAGTCTAATCTATTGCTATCACCCTGGTTCGGATGCACATTCTAGACTTCTGCGAGGGCCACCCTCCCCATCCTCTAACTTCTCCACCATTCAAAGTCAAAAACATTCACTGGGTCTCCACTGCCTACTGAAAGATGTATGAAATCTCCCTCAGGTTTCTCAATCTTTGGTTATATGGCCTCTTTTTTACTCTCTGTTCCACTGCCCCCAAAACATACTCTACCTTCAGCAGAACCTATCAACTAGTTCTTGAAAAGGCTCCAAAGCAGTCCACCTTCAGTTATGTATTTTCTCTACCAGGAAGCCGTTTATCCCACTCTCCACCCCAACCTAAAGGCCACCTGAATCCAGTAAGAAAGGCTTTCCTGTTCGTAAGTGTAACACTCCGCACCTCTCCTGTGGCATTCACATCCTACTTCACATTGCACAAGAGCACACCCATCGTTTACAAGCTCCCCACAGCTTCTCACTCGCCTCTGAAGCCCTGCTACACCCAGTCCAGTGCTAAGCAGAGAATTCAAAGTCATGGGTTGTCCCCAATGTGTCTGCCTTAGAAAGCAATGGAGCACGGTTTTCAGGAAAACCCAAATTCCCTTACAAAAAAAAAAAAAAAAAAAAGAATTAAACCTGGAGGGGTGTGGTGGTGCATGCCTGCAATCCAAACTGCTCCTGAAGCTCAGGCAGGAGGGACTGTAAATTCAGGGGCAGCCCAGGCAAACCTAGCCCCCGTCTTACACATATAAGCAGGGGTAGGGACCCACTTCAGGGATAGAGGGTATAACGGACACCTGCAAGGCTCTAGATTCAGTCATCACCACCACCAAAACGGAAAAAAAGAAATGAAGCCCTTATTTCCCTCTGTCTCACATTTCTGTCTTAGGCCAATTTTTACTATGTAAACTACCTTCAAGATATTCAGACTGCTAGTTAGTACAGGTTTAGTATAGCTTACTACTGGGTCCAGAAGTGTTTTATATTTCCAACTTTTTTTTTTTCAGATTTAGGAATTTTGCATATCCATAATGAGACATCTTTAGGATGGGATCCAAGTCTAAACACTAAAATCATTTGTTTCACATGCATCATACTCACATAGCCTGGTAGTGATTTTATACAAAATCGTTCTTAATTTTGTGAATGGTGTAATAGGTTCCATTTACAGTACCATGCTGGACCTCAAAAGTTTTGGGTTTGGTAGCATTTCCAATTTTGGATTTTCAGATCAGGGATGCTCAACTTCCATTATTACTCTAAGAGTCCTGCTTCAGGGAGTTCCTGCAATTTTCTACTTGTAACTGAACCCTGAATACTGTATTTAAGCTATTTAAGCCTTCTCTTTATACAAAAAGCCAAAAACATTTATTTTTGAATGTTAATAAAATTGAATGAAATACAAAAACAACTCGGATTGGATTAAATATTTTCACATAAAGTTTAACTGATACTAATTTGTCCTAAATAACACATTTAATATTCTATATTAAAAACTGAAAAGTTTATTTCATCTCTCTCTGCCCCGAAGACATAAATCAAAATAGAACACAGGAGGCCTTTTTTAAATTTTGGTTCCTGACTTGAAGGTATGATTTGGTGTTTCCACACGAAAAAGGAGAATCATTAACACTTCTGACCAGACCTCTTTCTGTAAGTTCTACTCTTGGTAGCCCACTCTACCTCCTACTCATCCTTCATTGGTACCTTCAACCCTTTTCCTCCCAAGGTTTTAAAAAGCAATATAAAACATACAAGATTATCTAAAAATACAGTTAATGCATAGGTAACTTCACTCTACACATGAACAAGCAGTGCTGACACTGACGCTTGAAAAGGCAAAGTGCCTGCCCCATAGGCACACTGGTAGTTAAAAGGAAAGTGGAGTCAAAGACCCAGGCTTCTAAAGTACTGGCCCAATGCCCCGCACTCCACTACCTTGCACCTGTGCGGCAGGCTTTAAATTCTGAAGCTTCTTCGTATAACTGGCTTGAAGGATCAATAGACTGAGGAAAGCTTAAAACCTAATCCTGACATACAGTTTAGACAGACTCCTACTAGCAGCTATGAATCATTAAACACTAACATTAATGCTCAGCTCACCACATCCATAAGAACTTTAGGAACCCTTCTGTTTTAACAACAGATATGATAAGGCTCAAATTTAACTCTGCTGGATCCTCCAAGGCTACAAGACTGAGGTGAGTATGTACATTTCACTTCCAGCCGCTCAATACTTGGGTCCTAACCCAAGTCTACAAGTTCTCTCAAATGCTATCAAATGTCCACTGGAAAACACTATCCAGTTTATTCAGCCACACGTTCTATGAATAATTATCATGGAACTTGCAAACTATCAGTGAGAAGCTCACATTTCTTAATCTCCCTAAGAATTTAGCGTCCTTAAAAAAAACTGCTTCTTCAGGAGTAGGGGTACAGAGTGCCTGCCTGGCACGTGCAAGGCTCCCGTACCGCAAAAATAAATAAATAGATTAAAAAATAAAAATTGCTTCTGGGATTCCTAAAGCTACAAAACTCACTTTACCGCTTAATTCAAAATTTACCGGTTAATTCAAAATTTAAAACAACATTCTGCCTATACTGACAAATTTACTACTCTGCGGGAGTCAAAGGACTCGGCATTAACTAGGATGTAGGATCGAGACCTATTAAACACCCGAAATCTTACATGGAAGTTGCTCTTCCAGTGGTGAAAAATACGGGCTCACGGGGAGCGGCCGGGGACGGAGCCTGGGCTGCGCGGACCCCGGCCCGACGCGGGCGCTCGGCCCCCCGCCAGGCGCGCCCCGGCCGCCCCAGCACCTGCGGCCCCCGCCCACGGCGGCCTTCGGAGCCGGCGCCCGCCCCGCGCCCCGCGCCCCAGGCCCGGGCGGCGGGCCGGCCGGCCCTCGGCGCGGTCTTACCTGGAGGACCACGTCGTTGGGCAGCTGCGCGGCCCGGAACAGCTCCAGCACCCGCCCGTTGACCACCACTTTCTTGGTGCTCTCGATGTCGCAGTAGGAGAAGAGATCCGAGTAGTATTTCTGCTCCGCATCGCTCAGCGTCAAGCCCTCCATCTTCGGCTCCGGCTCCGGCGCGCGGCCGCCCCGCCCCACATGCACCACGACCCGGGGCCGGCGGGGGCTGCGCGCGGCCGCCCGAGGCCCGGCCTCACCTCGGGGCCCCGCGGAGCTGGCGAGCAGGGCGCCCGGCTGGGCCCCGCACAGAGCCGGCCCGGCCGCCGCGAGGGCGCGGGGAAGGAGGCGGGCGCCGCGGCGGCGCGAGGCTCGGGCGGACTCCGCCCCCGCCGCGGGTTCGAGGTGCCCCGGCGCCCCGCCGCGCTCGCGGGGCTTCCCGCCTCGGCTTCCCCTTCCGTCCACGCCCCCGGCGCGCAGCACTTTCCCGGAAAGTTGTGGGGCTGCGAGTCTAAAGTTTCGGGGGCTCTGGGCAGAGCGTGGCCGCCGCTCCGCCTCCCGCCGCCGCCATTTACCGCGCCCCGGCCCGGCCCGACGCGCCCGCAGCAACACTGACAGCGGCGGCGGCCGCGCTCCAGACCCGGATGTGAGGCCGAGAGGAGAGAGCGCGAGAGGGAGAGAGAAACACCCACCGGGCTGGCTCGGCCGCTCCCGGGAGAGGGGGCCGCAGCGCCCCCTGGCGGCCGGAGCCCGGCGGCGGGCTGGCGAGCGGCCCTCGGCGCGGGCGCGCGAGGCCCCGGAAAGGGGGCGGGGGCCTGGGGGCCGCGTGCGGCGCGCGGAGAGCCGAGAGGCTGGACAGGGCTCCGAAGGTTTCTGAGGTTTCCACGCTCCTGGTTCCAAGCCTTGAATAAACACTGGATTGCGAGGGCGACACTGTTCGGGTTGTGCTGCATCGCTGGATGCAGGCGGCGCTCGGGATGAGTGCCATCTGCTCCCGAGGGCAGTGAACGCCTGATCATGGGGAGTCGGGGTCCTCCTGGACACACCGACCGACGCCGAGGCTGAACCCCCACTCTGCTGCAAGCTGTGCAACCCCCAAACAAGATGCGCTTGAACAGAGGGGATGGCCAAGTTCTCCTCTTTGTTTGCACGAGGTCACTAGGATCTGAACACTGAATTTACAGGTCCATTCCATAAGCCCGGTGGGCCTTGAGCGGACTGCAAGGCACCAGCCACCCCTAATTCCCTCCTCTGGGGTGACTGCGCAGTGGCGCTGTCTTAACCTGCGCCTTCCTCGGAGAGAATTCTTAAACTCCCCGATAAACTATCGAACAAGAGCAAATATCAACTATTTCAAAAGCAACCGCTAAGGCAGAATTACACAGAAGACCTTTTGGATTTGGTTTTTTGGCTTACGTGTGTTCTCCAGAATGCTGATCCTGTAATTGGCCCATACAAGGGCATTGTTCAAGGTTCACAAGCAATATATCTGCAATCCTGAAACTCAAAAAGCGCCGAAAACCCGGAGATGCTTTTGTAACATGGTAGCAGCAAAACCTGTGCTGCCTCCTTTGGAGGCAACCTAACTAAACTTCTGTGAAGCTATTTGTAGTCTTTATAGATGCCACTTTCCTTCAACATGTATTCATTTTATGCCAGACTTTAATACGATGCTAATATATATAGTTAGAGGCATGGTATTTTTTCTTTTTTTAAAAAATATATAAGCACAATGAGGTAGGAATTGGTTCACAGTTGTCCTCAGCATCCTTCACCTCTGCCACCTGTCCCAGGCCTAAGGATCTGAAATACTCTTTCTACAGATTTTTGCATGACTTGCTTTCAAACGTCCAGGTCCCAAGTCAAATGTCACCTTCTTAGGCCTTCCCTCAACACGGCAACTAAAATAGTTCCATCGTGTTCCGTTCTCCTTATCTAGATTCCTTTTCTTTTCAGCCATTGCTTTACCTGACTTTAAAGTATGTATCCGTTTATATTTTTAATAGCTAACAATTATTAAATGCTTATAATGTTTCAGGTAAGTTGTTCTTAAACTTTATGTTAATGAGCATATTAATTACAACAGAAATAGGCACTACTAGTATTTTTTTCTTTTTGGAAAATTAGGAAACTGATGTAAAAATGGATTATGTAACTTGTAAGTCATGCTGTTACTAAGTATCTGGATTAGAGATTCAAATTCAGGCAAGCTCAGCTCTAGGAAATAGGGAGGTATATCTTTTGCAAAAGGGAAGAGGACCAAGAGATGGAGCGAGGGGAGAGGGAGGGGATGTAAAAACTATTGAGATGTGTTATGCATGTATACCAACTCCCCATGAGGGATGTATTCATTAGATACTACAAACATGTACTAATAAAAAATAAAAAATAAAAAAAACTATCCTATACTGTCTTAATTACTTGTCAAGCCCCCAAGCCACTATCCTATATTTACTAGAAAATATTTCTTCCTTATCACAATTCCCAAGACAATGTGTACACAATGTGTGCACAATAGTGTGCATCAATAATTCGTAGAATTTATGAATGAATTAAGTGAATTTCAACTTCAATATGATGGGCTAGTCGATACTCCAATCTCCTCCTAGTTTCTCATGCTTAATTTTTGCAACCTCCTGTTCCACCCCTCTTTTCACAATGTAAAATTATAGGATTGCTGTATGTCCAAGTTCTGGAATCTAAAGTTTCCTCCTCTGTCCATAATGGCTATCCTTTTACTCTCTCTTGCCTTCCATGCCTCGAATGAGCCGGATCCTTCCCACCATAGGCTCTTCCTTCTCAGTCCAACACAGTTTTTAGGTAGCCGAAGATACGTGTTAGGCATCGTGTGCCAATGTAAAACAATCAGGACCACAAAGCCTGAGGACTTTGTCATCAGTCAAGTCGAGGGTGCTGTGCTGGCATCCTGGATTCCTACGTGTACTGTTCTTCCTGTCGTCTGCGAACACTAAATTGCCCACACGTGTGTTACAGGATGTTAAAAGGGACTCTTTCTGTGGTTCTGCTGTGTTCTGGGGCTTCCTACTGCAGTAACATCAAGCAGGAGTTTTCTCTTTGACAAGCCAGGCCAAGAGGAGGGCGAAAGATCGCTAATCCCACACATTCTAAAGGAAACTGAGAAAGTCGAACTCCGCCCCCTTCCAGAGTAGGAGAGCTGAGTGGCCCCACTGCCAGCCACCTGCCTCTGCACACGGACCCACCGCTTGGGGTGAGGGGGGTCCTGGATAGCACCGATCTTGGAGGAGCACTGGGGTGGTGTGAGCCTTTCCACGCAGACCCGCCCTCCGCAGACGGGGGACTTGCAGCAAGGGGAGCTCCTGCTCTGCCCCCGAGACACTGGGTCGCGCTGGGTGTGGGGGGCTGACTGGTGCCACGAGTGGGATTTTTTCTCCATATTGATCACTTAAGCTTGTATTTCCAAGTATAAAATTATGGTTTGTATTTCCAAGTATTCTAAGTATGAATTGACAAGTGGGCCCTTTGAGGTCGAGTCTAATTTATTTCCTATACGTGTCTAGCTATATCACATTTTAAAGTGACATCATAGGAAAGCTATTTTTAAAACAGATGGTCTATGTTATATAGCTGCAGATTTAAAGATGCTCATTTTCAGGTAAGATCAAATAGTTGGTTACTGTCAGCAAATACACCAGCTGCTTTTCTAACTAGAAATCTCTGATTTCGTTTTTTAAATAAATTACATGTGGTAAAATTAATTATTTCTGGTATTTGGCTCTCTGAGTGTTGACAAATGCGTATCATAATACAGCCACACTGTATCAAGGTGCGGGACCAAGCTATGACCCTCCAAAATTCTTTATGTTCTCCTCTTGTATTCAATCCCATTCTGCAGGCCAGCTCCTCAAAACCACTGATTGGTGTTCTGTTCTTATACTTTTGCCTTTTCTAAAATGTAATATAAATGGAATTGTGTGGTATGTAGACTTTCAAGCCTGGATTTTTTGTCACAGAACATAATGCGTTTGAGAGTATTCCATGTTCTTGTTTGGGTCAGTGATTTGTTTTTAAATTGCTCAGTAGTATTCTATCATGTGGATAGTTACAGTTGGTTTATGCATTCACTAGCTGAGGGACATTTGGGTTGCTTCCAATTTGTGGTGATTATTAATAAAATACCCGAATGGGACTGGTGGTGTAAATGGTAAGCATATGTTTGACTTTATAAGAAACTGCCAAACAGTTTTCCAAAATAGTTGTATCATTTGCATCTTCATTAGTCATGTATACACATTTTAGTTTTTCTGTTTACATCCTTGTGAACCATTCTAAAGTCATCCTAATAATTGTGTAGTAGGATCCTACTACACAATTACCCCACCAGTCCCATTCGGGTATTCATTTGTGATAGAAATCCTTTGTCAGATATGTAATGTGTATTTGTAACTATTCCCATGACTTGCCTTTTCACTCATTCAGGAGTATCTTTTGCAGAACAGAATACTTAAAATTTGGCTTAAGCCTGAATTATGGGCAGCGTCAAGGACCAGAAACCCATCGGGGAAAGTCTGTTAGTGCAGCTGGTCATTCACTTTGTGCAGGAGAGGTGAACTCAAGACAAAAATACACATTAAACCCATGGGCAGTGAGGGATGGTTTGGCCGGGGTGCCAGCAGCATGGACAGAGACAATCCAAAAGAACAGAGACAGGGAAAGAACAGCTCGTGTGTGAGGCTAGGGGAAGGGGCACAATAAAGAGTGAATATCTCTGGATTATATGTTCACAGCCACCAGAAAGCACCCACTAGAGAGGAAGAGAAGATGTCCAAGTAGACACAGTGACCTGGCCAAGTAATGTCACAGCCCAGCAATCAGCCCCCTGCCTTCGGGAACTCAGCGGGTGTTACAGCAGCAATGGAAAGTAGGCAAGGGCCCCGCACTACGTGGTTTTACTGAACGAGGCCAAACGTCCAGCCTGTCAACTCAGAGGCCCAAGTTAGTTCTCAATACAACATTATCCCTCAAGAAGATGAGACATTTGGTGACAAATTGGTTTATTGTTAGTGGAATTAAACCTGTTCTGGGCATATCTTTGCTTTCCCGCCCTTGGCCAGCACCAGTATGTGAGGGTTTATGTATAGTCACTAATTCCTCATAGTGAATGAATTTATTATGTATCACAAATATATACTAATTTTTTTTAAAAAAAAAAGTTTTTAAAGCAATTTTCACATCATCAACTGGGAATTGCGTCACATCACTTCGGATCAAGTGGTATGATTTATTGGACTTCTCATGAGTCAGTCCATCCAAAAGAGTAATAGAAAGGCCAGTTGAAAGGGTGGCTCTCTGGGTGGCAGCTTGCACATGACATTCTCTGAAGAAAGGAGTCTGTGCCCCAGGATGCAGTATACACCCTAATGACCGGATACATACCTTACCATGGTCCTGGTAAGTGGACCGTATGAGACCAAGAATCAAGGGATAGAAGACTGGCCCAAGGTGCCTTTTCCATCATCCACTCACTTCCTGTCCCCCAAAATTACAGGATTTGAACATCTGAAAGTTCTGGTTCTCAAAGCAGACAGCTTCAACTAGGAAGCTTATTATTAGCCCCACTAAATCTCCAGTCGTGAGTGCTGTCCCGGCCTTTAGGGCTTCTGATGCTGAAGGATAAGCAAAGAACAAAAGAATGAAAAGAATACTTACCCAGTAGGAAGAAATAGAGCTTATTTTTGGTAATCAAGGCAGGAAACAATAGGTTGCACACCCCAGCGATAGGGTATCTCTTGGTATTCCTGGTAAAGATTCTTTTTCTGCTGAAATTTCTCCCAGTCCTATCTGTAGACTTTCTCATAAAATCAAGTTTTAGCAAAGGATTCTGCTAAGTTTATTGAGCAAGAACCACCTCGCCCTTCCAATATTTGGTCACCCTGTTGCTCTCATCTGGTTCCTTATGCTCCACCATCTTCCAGGTGGATATGTAATCACTCTGGCTTGGCCTGTATTCAATGAAAATCTTGTTGGGTTGGTTTGGTCAGAATTCTCCGTTAAGTCTCTTAGTGACTTTTCCACTCGCCGACTCCCACCCTGACTCTTAGCTATAAGTTCTTACTTGGCCCTGAGATTCAGAGTTGAGCCCAGTCTCACTCCCCCACTGCACGGTCTCATTGCAGTGGTCCCTCTACCTTCCCTGATGATCCCGAATAAAGCCTGCCTTATTATGCTCTGACAAATACCCTTCAATGATGTTTTCTTTAACACTCTTCTGTTCAGTTTTGATGGTAAATGGACAAGAGTAGCTACCATGATCTGAAGGGCATGGTGATGAGGGACCCAGGACACTTGGGGTAAGAATCTGGTTTGCCCCAGGAGATGAGCCAGCAGAGATGTTGGCTGAGGATGAGGGGAAGCTAGAGTAGGAAGTACAGAGGAGACGATGAGTCATCAGTATGACTTTGAAAAGAGCTATGATGGTGGCAGAAGTTGTGCATTCTACTAACCTTCCTCTTGTAAAGTTTTCCAGGAAATGGAACTAACCAGAATCCTGGGGGAGTTGTCCTCAGATAGCGTAAATATAGTGCATGGAACAGATCCCAGTGGTGTGAACATGGGCTGCTGTGTTGCCCCAGACCCCGGCCATCCTGGGACCAAGGTCCTCATTCTTGTAGCTCTTAGGATTGTTGAAAGAAGAAGAGCTCAAGGCCAAAGCCCTCTCCAGGAATTGCCCTTTGGAGAAAGGAGTTGCCTCACTCAGATTACACCCCAGCTCCAGGGCAGCCCACATCATGACTGCGCAGTTTCGGTAGAACCTTACAGTCATCTTGGCTCCAGAACTCTTCTTGGGATTGATGGGGGCCTCTGTTACTGCATTAAGCTTTTCACTTTGCTTAATTTTGGGCTTTCTCGATTTTCTAATTGGTGTTGTTCGTGACAACTATCAGCAAACTTCCTGTTTCCATGATTTCATCTCAGGATCTATTTCCTGGGGAGCCTGACCTAAGCCACCTACACACTACTGCTCTCATTAGCTGAGTTAGTGTTTACCAACCTCTTAGACTTATTACTGTAATTATTGTCATTGGACTGAACATTACATAAACAAATTAATTATGAAAACAAAAAGCTGGCTTTTGTTTCTATGAAAACTAAGAATGATGCTTTGGGAAGACGGGATGAGGACAAGTTGTTAAGAAAAGTTGCTGTCAAATTAGTTGTGTGTCATCAAAAAAGACTTGGTGTCAGGAAAAAGAACACGGTATTCATTATTGGGCACATAGTATACTCAAAGCATGCTTCCTGTTTGACTGATACAGTTTGGAATATAGTTGCTTGTTTGTTATCATAATTTCTGTTTTTTTATTTTTGAAAAATTCACATTATTTTATAAAAATATATGCACTGATTATAAAAACAAAATAACTCAGAAAAGGATAAAGAAAAAATAAAAATTATGTGTAATTTTGCCATTCATAAGCATTCTCTATTAATATCAAGTGACGTCCTTGACATTATTATTTAAAATACACAAAAGATGCAGATATGTAAGAGAAAATGAACATATGCATTTTAAAGATTTAAATATACACATTGTTTTAGTCAGCTCTCTGTGGCCATAACAAAATACCTGACAAAGTCAGCTTAAAAGAAGGAAATATTTATTCTGGCTCACAATTTCAGAGAGCTCAGTCCATGGTAACTTGGCCCTCATTGCCTTTTAGCCTATGGTGAGGCAAAACATGGTGGTGGGAGCATGTGGCAGAGGAAACTCTTAAATTAATGGTAGTTAGGAAGCAGGGAGAGAGAAATGAGGGGCCAAGGTCACCGTATGAGTTACTTTTCTAGAGTCAATGGTTTGCAAGAGAGCAGACTTAACACAGGACATTTACAAGTTACAACATTCACACACAAAAGCCAAATGTAGGAGGAGTGCAGAATGTCTATCTATGCACTAGAGACCAGAAAGATCTAGTCAAGGGCCCATGGCAATGTCCCATGCATGTCTGTGTCTGCACTAGAAGCCTGAAGAAGTCTATACTGGAGCCAGAATTTGATCCTCAGAGCAAAGATGAAGACCACAGCTTCCCCAAAGCAAACAGCAGCCATCCCAATAACAGCAAGGCCCTGAGCTCCAAGTTCATTTCAGGGAAACCAGCCACAACAGAGCTGTTCCTGGGAAACTGTTGTCTCTCATTTTCTGCTCCCGTTCTCCTTTATGTTGTATCAGCAACAATCCTCAGGTGGATCCTCTACACCTAGAACCACACCAACTCTGTCTGGCTGGGCATTCTTGCTCAAGTTGACCATATCAGTCCACCACGGTCACAATATTCCCTCCAAGGGCATGGCCCAGTGACCTCAGCTCTTTCCACTAGGCCCCACTTTGTAAAGGTTCCACCACCGTGCAATAGCACCACCTCCTGGGATCACTGTTCAACACATGAGCCTTTGGGGAACGCTTAAAATTCAAACTGTAACGCATATATCACATTATATTGTAAACATTATATTATAAATGTACATATTACTTTACATACATAATCAGATATATTGCATAAATGGGTGCATTGTATATACTGTTACACATAGTAATGGGAAAAATACAATAATACATACATCATGTACATTTATTTGGGTATGATTCTTTTTGGGGGATGTAAGGGAGTACTGGGAATTGAACACAGGGCTTGCATGGCCTATGTATTGTTGCTGTTCGTTCATTTGCTTGTTTGTGTGAGGCAGGGTCTTGTTATGTGGTCCAGGCTGTGTTTGATCTTGCTATGTAGCTCGAGCTGGGCTCAAACTTGTGATCTGCCTGCCTCGGCCTCCCTAGTTCTGAGACTCCAGGTGTGCAACATCTTGCCCAATTCCCAGCCCTTTTAAAAATTTAATTTTGAGACAAGGTCTAGATAAATTGCCCAGGCTGGGCTCAAACTGTCTCAGCCTCCCAAATAGTTGGGATTAGAGGCATGCCTGGCTTCTAATATATTTTGAAGCACATCAAAAAAAATTTTTTTAATTTAATATGAACATTATTTTTCTTTCTTGAAGTCATTCATATAAGTAATATAATTAGAATAACTATTTAAAAGTTCCATAATCCTCCAGAAACTACAAGAGACAATCTTTTTGTTTGTTTGTTTGTTTGTCCTTGTTTGGTCAGTTTTTGTTTTTTTGAGACAGAGTCTCACCATGTAGGTTGAGGCCTGCCTTGAACTCACTATGTAGCCCAGGATGGCCTTGAACTTGCAGTGATCCTCCTGCTCAGCCTTCCGAGTGCTGGGATTACAGGCGTGCACCACCATGCCCAGGTATACAAGACGATTTTATACATTGCCAATAGGATCTATTTTCATTACCTAACTAGGAAAAAAATCAAATTACTGCTTTTTGGACATTGGAATTGTTAATCTGTGGTTTAGTAACAAGATAGAAAATGTCAGATGAATTTAAGATCTCATATTTGCATTAGGTTCATGAGGGAAACGGTACAGAAACCTTCGCAAAATTGTTAGCACATAAAATATAAATCATTTCTTTGTATAAATAGAATGCTCAAGAAAGATTAGCTCAAAATCAAAAAGCACTTTTTATCAAATAAATATCAACCGAACAAATATTTATTACTCATCTTCTGCATGCCAGGCAGTTTTCCCCTAGGGTTCCCTCGTAAATGTTTTCAATTTAGTGTGCTTTCAGGACTCTGAATTTTTAACGTGGAAAACCAAATGGTTTCGTCTATTCCACAACTCTTTGCAGTGCTTAAGAACTACACTCAAGTTGTCTGTTTTGTGAAGTCTTTCCATTTTAATCCTAAGACATGCTTTGTTGTTGTTGGTATTTTAATTTCTGAGGGTGCTTAGAGGTTTTTTTCTGTGTAATCTTTTTTTCCCTTTTTTCAGATGGAGTCTTGCCATATTGCTCAGGCTGGCCTTGAACTCGAGGTCTTCCTGTCTCAGCCTCTGGAGTAGCTGGGATTACAGGCATATGCCACTAATCTCGGCCTCTGTACAATCGTAAAAAATAAATATATGGAAAGTAAAATGAATGTGAATCTTGATGGTTATAGCAATAGAAAGGAGGTAAATTGAACTAAAAACAGAATAGTCCTAACGAGGTTATATACACCTGGGTGTGAGGCTTGGTTCTGACCATTAACAGTCAAGTAATTGTGGCAAACTTAACTTCTCTCAGCCCCAGTGTCTTCTAATATAAAACGGGATGCCTTATTATTTGGTCAGTCCAAAAATAAGAGATTGTGTATGTCACAAGTTATTTTCTAGAGTGCTTTTATACCAATAGCTATTATCAAAGACATATTGATCAGTTAAAATCTGAATTCTTTGCATTTGGTCTTGTTTTTGTTCAAATACTTCAAACAGGAATGAGATTCTTTTCTTCTTTGCCTTCTCCTTCTACTTTTTGAGTCAGAGTCTCACCATGTAGTTCTAGTCAGTTTTGAATTCACTATGTAGTCCAGCATGGTTTTGAACTCATGGCAATCCTCCTGCCTCAGCCTCTTGAGTGCTGAGATCATAGGCATGTGCCACCATGCACAGCAAGATTCTTGATTAAGACAAAAATAATTATTTAGAGCTTATCATTATCAGCCATAATACTCATTTTCTCTAGGTCTTTAAGTTGTAGCACTTCTGTAAACCCACTGGATAAAGGAAGCTGACTATCTAGTAATTTGGTTACTACCAATAAGTGTTCTAGCCAGTTAGCATTTGATGCTTACCTTTTCCTTGTCTTTTTAAAAAATCCTTATTTTGGTACCAGGACATTATTTAGTAGAATCGAGCATTTTAGCACTACGTGCGGCTCTGTAGTTTTTCTCCTATGAATATAATCTTCCTCAGTAGCAGCCTGAGGTTGAACTTACTGCACCAGTTATCGCATCTCTAGATCTTTCTGTTAAAGGGTTATCCTTTAAATCATCTGGTCTCTTTCACTTGCATTCTCAGCCTTTCTTGTTTATTCCCCTTTTCCCAGCGCGGCCCCCAGATATCATGGTGTATGTGGGCTGGGAGCTAGAGATCAGCTTACATGAATTCTTGGCTGTGAGGCAGAAGGCAAGAGAAGAACCCTTGTGCTTCCTCTATCTCCACTGCAAAGCACATGCTGAGGAGCCTTCTGAGTTAGCTGGTCCAATATGGCTTTTTGGAGGATCAGCCTGGTATCATGAATTCACTTGCAGACTTGGTCCCTTTCTCATCACTGGGACAAAATACCCAACACCACCAATTAAAGGAGAAGAGGTTTATGGTGTCTCACAGTTTTTAGAGGCTTCTGTCCATGATTGGCTGGCTCCACGGCTGGAAGGACATAGCGGAAGAGCCTGGCGGAGGGCAACTGCTCATCACTTGGCAGCCAGGCAGCAGAGAGCAAGGGGAAGAATATACTTTCCAGGTCATTGCCACAGTGAGTCACCTCCAGCTAGGCCTCACCTTCTAACAGCAGGTCAGCTATATCCCTTCCATAGTCCTCTCACCTCCAAACATATGTGGCTTTGGGGGGACATTTTAGATGTAAACCATCACATAGTCTTTAAACCTGCAATCATTAAGTTTCTGCACTTAGCAGCCTTTTTCAACACCAATCTTTCCCTTAGTAGTCGTATTGACCCATACATAATTTAGGAAGGTATTTCTTCAAATTAAGAATTTTTTTTTCTAGGCAGGGATTTTTAGTTAGCTATTGCTGCATAACAAATTTCCCCAAAATTTCATGATATAAAACATGATTCTGTGAGTCAAGGATTTGAGAAAACCTTGACTAGGCAGTTATTTTTTGCAGTATCTTATACATACAGTCACATAAAGGCTCAACGGGGCTGAGCTCCAAGACGGCTTATTTACATGGGTAGCGGGAGGTAAGCTACCTGTTTGGGAGTTCATCCGAGTACCCATGAGGTCTCTCCACATGCTTGGGCTTCTCAGAGCTTGGTTGGCTGGATTTTAAGAGGAAAGTATCTGAAGGGCAGATTTTCTAAGAAATCAAGCAGATATCATACATTACCGTCTCCTTGAATTCTGTTGATCAGGTGATTTGTGAAGACCAGCCTGGATTTAACAAAAGGAAAATTGTGTTTCATTTCTTAAGGGAAGAATTCATTATTTTTCATTATAATATATAAAACCAAGTAAAATGATTTGTTTTTCTAAGCCATTTATGCTATAGCTGACAAAAAATAAAAATAACTAACCAAGAGATTTATATCTTCCTGTCCAACAACAAGTGGCCCTGAACTTGGGCAATTTATTCAAGATTACACTAAATTTTATAAATTAACTGGGTAGTCTTTTTTCTAATTACAAGGAGAATTGTAACCTATAAAACTGTTGGACATTTTTGAGTGGCATTTCTTTTCCAACTTCATCACTTTCTTCCTAGGTTGTTGACCTAGCCAGATTTTGTTTGTCTTGTTGAATAACTTCTTTAGAAGTGTATCCATAGCACTAAGATTTTTCAAATTGACATCAAACTTTTTGAATGAGCCTTTTGTAAATATTTAAAACACAGAACATAATTAAGGTTTAAAGTAGAAGATAAATTTAACCTCTCTCCCTCTCCCCCCCCACCCCACTATCTTTTTGTTGGTGCTGGGGATCCAAACCCGGGACCCATCATGTTAGGCAAGCAATTTACCACTGAGTTATATCACAGCCCATTTGCTTTTTAAAGAAAAATAAAATTTAGCTTTTTACCAATACATAAAAACATAATAGTTACACATAGTAATGAGGTAACACAGTATTTTGATACGTGTGTACATTGTGCAATGTTTAAATCAGATTAAACATGTCCATCCTCACAAACATTTCTTTATGACAAAGTCTTTCAAGTTCCATTATTCTAGCTTTTTGAAGCATACAGTACATTATTATTATTTATAGTCACTTTACTGTACCATAGCATGCCAGAATTTCTTTTTTTCTTCTTTTTTTTTCTTTTTTTCTTTTTTTTTTTTTTGGTTTTATTGTGATAGGGTCTCATTATGTAGTTCAGGCTGGACTTGAGCTCACTATGTAGCCCAGGCTGGCCTCAAACTTGCGACAATCTTCTTGCCTCTGCCTTTCAAGTGCTGGGATTATAAGAGGGCTCCACCATGCCTGGCCCACCTGCCAGAATTTCTTGATCCTATCTCACTGTAATTTAACACCCACTGATCCACCTTACCTCTACCCTGCCTCCCCTGAAAATCTTTCTCAAAGGATTATTTATGAGAAAGGCAGTCATTAAAATAACCATTATGTATGGAGAAAGAAATAAGACAAGTAGAGAAATGCAACTATGGAGTCAAAACTGAAAGTTTCCATGTAATTGCCTGATAACAAAGAGAAAGTTTGTTGATCGTTTGGTTAGTTTGGCTTAATGTTTGTTGTGAACAGGTGCATTTGTAGAACTCAGGATTCTTTAAAGAAAAAAAAGCCTACAAATAATTGCTTTAATGTTGTACCCTACTCTGTAGGCTGGAAGCAATCCTGCTTATATGAAGTTGTCCCTCCCACCTAATGGGAGGCCTGTTCCCTCAGCAACCATTTCAGGGACCATGCTGAAGAGTGGTAACAGCAGCTTTGTTGTAAGAACGCCCATGAATAACTGGTTCCCACAAATTTAGTATCATGTTTTTCTTTCTTTTATGAACAGAATTTCCCAGGTAGCTAATTAACTTCTTTCCTCCTCTTTCCTTTCTGTCTTTGCTTCCTCTTTCTCTGTCCCCTTCCTCTCTTTCATTCATTATTAAATGTATTAACTGCTTCTTGTATGTTAGACATTGCCAAGTTTGAGGATATGAAGAAAGCATTGCTTGTCCTTAAAGAGCTAAGAACCTAGACGACATTCGGTTTGAGTGAACAAGTAATTACAACATGGCATGGGGCATGATCTAATGAAAGAAACAGACAGCTCCTAGGATATATAGAAAAGTTGCCCTACGTAGGCCTCAAGTGCTGAGAAGTAGGTCAGTTTAATCTTTTGCTCCTGATCCCTTATCAATACTTTCACAGACTGAACAGAACCCATGAGAGTGAATGAGATTAAAATGATTACATTCCACATTGGGTAACTGGACATAGGAAGTGGAAAATGGAAGTAGAGGTGTCTTTGGAGGCAAAGGTAAACTGATTTAAAAAGAGAGAAAGATGGAAGAATGAAAGAAGCGAAACAATATTCCCTTAGCAAAAATCTTTACATTGATCAGGCTGAGCTTTAGCAAAGACGGAGTGGTGTCCACAGCACCCAGACCCCAGGATCACCTTGGTATTTTCCCTTTTATGGTTCCTTTCCCATTATCTTCATTATTTTGAGAAAAAAATACTTCTCGGAAATAAGACTATTATTCCGTACTTCTAGTTCTGCATTACTTAGATCAATAAGAGTTAAAGGGTAGTTGGTTTGGGGGTAGAAGAGTCACCACTTTTTTTTTTTAATATTCAACTACTTTTTGACTTATTTTTGTCTTTCTTCCAGTTCTTCTCAGGTTCCTCACTGATATACACTCATTTAATGCTTTAATATATGCTTATCTTTAACTCCCTAAAGGTTCAAGAGCTATGTAGATGCATAGGGCTTTCAAGACATCTTGGGAATTTTACACATACCTAGGAGTTTTATTTTTCGAGTCAGAGTCTCACTATGTAGTTCCAGCTGTCCTCGAACTCTCTATGTAGCCCAGGCTGGCCTTGAACTCTCAGTGATCTGCTTGCTTCAGCTTCCCAAATGCCGGTATTACGGGTGTGCACCGTCACTCCCGGCTACAAATTGTTGCTATGAAAAAAGATTGGTAAGCTTAGCTCATTTCACAAACGTGCACTGGGCTCCTGCTAGGTCTTCATAACTCTGCTAGATGCTGAGAACGGAAGGTTCACTAACATGATCCTTTCTGCTAGGAGTTTATAGTCTAGTGGATGAGAAAAAGCTAATACTTAACTTTTCTGTCCCCTGGGTTGTACTTTTTCCAAAGTCTATGTACACCCCCCCCCCGCCCCACCTTCCACCTCTGTGCTCCAAGTTGGCTATCTTCCTGGCTGGAGGAGTCTGCTTCTCTTCTCACAATCTCTGATCTCCTTTTATGGGAACATTTGTGGTGGTTTGTGAACTTTCAGATTAGTGACTATGAAAACTTGTTTTCCCTTGCTCGTCTGCACGACAAAGGTGAAATGTGAATGTTTCCCTCACTGCCAGGGAGGATTTAGAGTGAAGTTCTGATTTAGCTTTAAATTCTCCCTGCTCTTGGGACAAGTGAACGTTTCAGTTTTTAATGAATAAATTACTCTCAAAATTCTCAAGACTTATTGTGAAGATGTCACAGGAAAACAAGGCAACATGAAGGGAAATGGCAGGCAATCCCTTAGAGGGTATCAAGAGCCAAGAAAAGGCTAAGTATGGTAGCACTTGGCTGTAATTACAGCACTCTGGGAGGCTGAAGCAGGAGGATTCCAAGTGCCAGCCCAGCCTGGGCAATTTAGTGATTCAGTGAGACCCTGTCATAAAATAAAATAGCATGGGCTGGGGGTATAGCTCAGTGCAAAGGCCCTGAGTTCAATCCCTAATACTGGGGGAAAAATAAGTATAAAAGTAGAGATTTTTCTGTAAGATGGATTTCTTTATCAGAAGGTCTTTGGGAGCCTGGGGGTTGAATCTGGAGAACACGCCTATGAAGGCTTTGAGTCATTGCTTGAGAGAAGCAAGAAGAACAGTCTTCAGAAAGGACTGCAGTGAGAGAACTGTTTGAGGGCCCACACGAGACAGGCTAAATCCCAGAGCCCCCAGCTTCACCAAGGCCCCTCTTCCTCGGGCATAGACTGAAGGAGTCGTGTTCCTGTCCACACTCTGTACAGGCTTTTCTTTACCTGTGGACTGGCCAGCAGAGCAAACCCTGCTCAGGCCCATTCCTGTATGAAAGCTAAGGCGGTCTTTCTCCACTGAGGCAGTGCCCCAGAATATCCTCTCATGGAAAAGCTCGAGGGCACTGCTCTCATTGCGGGTGGAGAAGAGGAGAGACATTCTGCCATCTGCGATTGGGAGCTGAAGCAAAGAAGTTTAAACCAGCCTGGGATGAGATAACACTTGCCCTCTCTCTTACCTGTCTGCTTTACCCCAGACCTTCTGATCAGTGCTTGCCCACGCACCACTGGGCACCAACATCTCTTCAGCTTCTATAGCAAGCTGCTCAATCATATTCTAGAGACATGTTCAGAAACAATATTCCTTCCTCTCTTTGTTGCAACCTTCTACTACATTTGATTCTGCCCCGCTTTCATTCTGCCTTTTCTTACCGTATCTTATTTTCTTTGAACCTGAATTTAATAGTAGGGAGGCCTCCAGCTTTGGTGCTCTTTATACTTGGGCCCCTTGGGACCTTGGCCATCCCACACGATTTTGACTTTTCCTCTTCCCACAGCCTTAGTGTCTTCTGCCCTGCTTGAAGCCCCAACCCAACTCCTGTCCCTTGGCCAGTGCCCTGATCGAGCTACACTCTGCCTTCCTCTCAGCAGAGGGAAGGGAAGAGTCAGACCTTGCCCCTGATTCTGAGGAAAAAGTGTGGGTTATCGTTGCCACTGGCTTGTATCCATTTAAGTCTAGCTGTGAGGTCTACTTTTCACTTTCCCTGGAGTTACCATACAAATCAAATCCCTTGTGTTGCCATGCAAATCTAGCATAGTCTTCTCAAAATTTCAGAGGAAGAGCTAACTTCATGTACTCTAAACATAGAAAACAGGGTCTGAGTGAGCCTCTATGACAGGTAAGAAGGAGAGTTCAAATTTATGGGTGTAAGATACACACTTAGCTGTTCTGTTGAGCATTTGCAAGTCCTGGAATGGCTCGTGGGCTGATGGAAAGAAGGCCCTGACAGTTCCCACATACCCACACAAGATTCACTTACAGATTCATTCTGGTATAGTAAATAGAAAATTAGGTCATCATATCAAGCAAAATCAGAAGTTTCTGCTGGAAAAGCACGCTGATTTTCTAGTCTTTTTAGTCCCCACAAAATGCAAGTCAGCACAAGGGATATGCACTTGCTTTCTTCTCTTGGACTGAAGCTGCAACACCCACGTCCTGCCCAACAATCCCCAAAGTGTCTGCCTGGCCTCACCCTGGACAAGGTGTCTCCCAAGGTCTGGACACACAAGCACCATCATTTAATCACACGGTACAGAATAATAACGGTTACTATTTGAATAATTGTTTTGCAGCGCTAGGTTCTTTTAGGCCTTACAATTACTGTATGCAGAAGGTGTTATTATTCTCAGTTAATATGTGAGGGATCTGAGTTGCAAAGAAATTGAGCTCAAGGATACCCACGAAGTGGTAGAGCAGGGATTCTATCCAGGGCTTGTTGGGCACCAAACTGTGTGCCACAATGTTTCCACCAGTGTCAGGTGACGAGGGTACCAGCTTCACGAAACCCAGCACCCCCCCACCTCGAAAAGATATTACTGGAGAGAATAAAAAAGCTGTAGTAAACTTTTAACTTAAGATGCTTAACTTCGTTATAACAAGAATAAAAGTCCTGCGTACTTTATGTAGCTTAAAACAATAATCTATTAAGCATAAAATAGATCTGTTATTATACAGAAATTATTTAAATAGTATAGATCCACTGGCAACACACAATGAATAAAATATTATACAGCAAACTTGGGTTGTTTTTGATATATATGTCATTTGGTAGTAGCTTATAGTAAAATCAAGGGCCCCAAATAAAACTGATGCAAATAAACAATGATACACACTCAATAATGATGGATCTAACTAAAAATCATGCATAATTAATCATAAACATATTTAAATGTACATTTATAGTCATTAAAAAGCAGAGTAGTTGTAACTAAAAACAATAATTATCATGATAACACTGGTGCTTGCTCACTGATAACAAAATAGCCTTCTTGATGCAGCTGGAATTCTTGGTGGAATTGCAAGCAGGGGCTTTGAAATAGAGCATGTACATTAGTTACCTTTCTAGAGTCAGTGTTTTGCAAGAGAGCAGATTTAATACAGGACAAGTACAAGTTACAACATTCACACACAAGTCAAATGCAGGAAGCGTGCTGAATGTCTGTCCATGCACTGGAGACCCGAAAGATCCAGTCCAGGCCTGGGAGCCCAGGGCAATATCCCGTGTACATCCATGTCTGCACTAGAAGGCTGAAGAAATCTATACTGGAACCAGGATATGATGCTCGCAGCACAGATGAAGACCAGAGTGCTCCTGAAGCAACAGCAGCCATCCTCAAAGACAGCAAGGGCCCGAGCTCCTCCTGCGACGAGAACAGCTGAGTCCCCTTCAGGAGAACCAGCCCCAGCAGAGCTCCTCCTGGGAAACAGCCTGCAACTATCTTCTGCCCCCGTTCTGCTTTATGTTGTGTCAGCAACAATCCTCAGGTGGATCCTGTACGCCCAGAGCCTCACCAACTCAGTCCAGCTGGGCGCTCCTGCTCAAGGTGACCACAATAATAAGTCCACCACAGTATGGCAGCCAGTATTCTCAGTAGAATGTCTTTTCAATCTCAAGTCTTACCACCCTAATGGCTGCTTACCACATGTATATTTAAGTTCTCTCTGCCTTCAACTAGTTTGAAAATAAGCCTGGATCTAGCGATCAGAGACTCTCTGTTCTTAGGAGATACAGAACAATAGTTTAATAACTACACTTCTTTTTTTTTTTTTTTTGGTGCTGGTAATTGAACTCAGGACCTTGTGCTTGCTAGACAAGTGCTCTACCACTGAGCTAAATCCCCAGCCATACAAAACACTTTTAAAAGTATTGAAAATCTTGAAGTGTTGAAAAGGGAAATTTAGATAATTGCAGGTCCAGCGTTATTTAGTAGATATTTCTGTAACAGAGTGAATGATCCTTAATTTAAGACCAAAAACCCCTACTAGAGTATAAAGTTCATAGTATATACTCAGTAAAACTTGTTATTTGAGTATTTGTTTCATGGTTATAATTATCACTGACAAATATGATTACTTGAACTGCCAAAATACTGGTATTAAATTTTTGCATTAGTATAGCATACCTACCCATCTTTCTCTTCTCTTATAAACTTTGAATGTGCCATGTATTAGATCATCTATAGGATAACCTACATTATTTTAAATTTAATTTTGTGACTATTAAACCACTTTTGGGAAAAATTAGTCCAATGTGGCATGTACAGCCCTACTGTTTATAAATTGTTCATGTTCTTATGTAGATAACTACTTTTCCCTGTAGGTGCATTTCTTCTTCTTCTTCTTTTTTTTTTTTTTTTGGTGCTGGGGATCGAACTCAGGGCCTTGTGCTTGCGAGGTGAGCACTCTAACCGCTGAGCTAAATCCCCAGCTGGGTGCATTTCTTAGTGTACACCAATACTGGTGTTTCAAAGACAACCTTCTACATACTTGGTTAGCAAGAACTGATTCTCCTGTATCATCACTGGAGGAACACTCTGCAGCCGCCTAACTACTCAGGGCAGAAGCCTGTCCAGAAACAGCTAGATGTTTGCATTAAAAATTTTTAAACTGACATATAACAATTGTAGGATGATTGAATTTTTAAATTGAAATATTAATGTTTTAGTAATGTAACCCGTCAAACTTAATTGAACTTCATAAGCCCAAGGTGGGCAACTAGATATTCTAAAGAAATTTGTGGCAGTAGAAACCATATTCTGAGTTCAGAAGAAACCAGTAAAGAGATTGGAATTAGTTCTAGGGGGAAAACTATTCATCAAACAATTCTTGTGACATATTTAGAATATGCCAAATAGCTTTAATCAAGATTGCAGGAAGAAAGAAAAAAACGTAGGATATGTGCCTTCCCCACATATTTTTTGTGCTGTCATCCCTTAATTAAACATAAAGGAAAAGCTGCCAAAAAGACTATAATGATTTTCTGTTATAGATAGATATGTACATTCACAAAGTAATCCAACCATATTTCTGCTGTCTTTCTTTGCCATTTCTCTCAGGAAGAGTTAATAGCTGAAAGGCAGCTGTTACAAAGAATATTTTACATGCAATTAATATTTGAAATTCACATCATGCTGTAAATTATAATATCAATGAAACTTTCATTGTTGTTCTTGCCTGTTAGCCCACTAAAATATATTCAACTAATTTTTACATATGTAAGTAGATAATTTCAAGTGAATATGATCTAGAGAAAGCAACAGCAGAGTTATTACACATTAATCTCACTATAAAAATACATGGAAATAAAATAATGTGGCTAATTTGTGCTCAATACATACTAAAATTTTAATATCTTTTCTCCTGTAGAAACTTGTTTAAATTTTGTTGAAAATGAAAAGATCATTCAGTGTATAATGGCTAAGAAAATTGGTTTACATATCTAGTCTTTCATTTTAAGTAGCCTTGAGGGGGTCAGGAGGTTAGACAGTCAACCCTCAAGTCCATTCAACTAAGCAATTATTGTGCGCCCACTCTCTGCCAGGCTTGGTGCCAAGCACTGCAAAAAATACAAATGAGTTAAGATATGTCCACCCTTGAGAACTTTACAGTTTACTAAGGGCAAGTGATTATAGTAGAAGTTCTCAAACAAATTTAAATATATATGCTATTTAAACAACAGACCACCCCAATGTTTGTCTTCTAACAGGGTTGTCGTAGTTTACATCACTGAGAAACTAAGGTGCTCTAAAGCTTACTTCCACAGATAGAAATCAGTGGTGGAAGAAAAAAGAAGGAAAAACAGAAGAAAAAAAAAGTCTTCCAAGTTGCCTAAAGGTCAGATAATTCCTTTATTCAGCAGAGCCCATTAATGAGGTTTTGGATTCTGGACTAGAAGCTGATCTGCTTAGCATAACAAAGCAGGGAACTGGAGGTTCTGGCGTTGGAGGAGCTGGGCAGGGAAATCAGAAGGCCGGGAGAGGTGAGGGCAGTGCCAGGAGTGGGTGGGAGGGGAGGTCGGAGCTGCAGGGATTGGGGCCAAGGAATAAATTCAGAGGCAGGGCAGCTGGAGGAACAGGGTGTCTCATATTCCACGATGTATTGATTGCTTTTCTGTAGTGTAAATTGTCTTCATTTTTTAATTGTTTGCAGAACCTGATATTCAACACATATGTCAGCTGCTCATTTTGTGGGGAATGGTATTAGGAGTGAATTAAAGAAATGGATCTCTTTCATGTCTATTTTGGGGGCGACGTTTGAACATTCATTCAACATCCATTCAACATCCAACAGAAAGCATGAGAACAAACATTGTAAGAATTCGCAAAACATACTTGTCTCAGTCCATTTTCTTTTGTCGCTCTAACAGAATGCCACAGACTAGGTAATTCATAAATAAATCTATTTCTCACAGTTGTGAGAGCTAAGAAGTCTCATATCGAGGTGTTGGCATCTGGTGAGGGCCTTTTTATTGTGTTCTAACACGCAGAAGACATCCCCTGGTGAGAGCTTAGGTCTTATAAAGCTACAAATCTTGTCATGGAGCCCCACCCTCAAGAATTTATCTCACCTCAATTACTTTCCAAAGGTCTCACCTCTAAATATCATCAAAATGTGAATCTGGGCATCCAACACATGGACCTTTGGGGGGGCACAGTCAAACCATAGCAACAAAAGGCATCTTTGGACTTCCTAGAGGCTATGGAATTGTGAATTTGAGTAGGTTTTATTAAATGTCAAAGGTGAGAGTGATATTTTCATTGTATAAGGTGACCTAAGAGGACTGGAGGACTTCCAAGAGGGGGATATGGGATAGAGAGGAATGAAACAGGAAGAGAAGCAGAACTAGCTTGTTAGTTTTCCCACGAAATCCTTCATAGTGGAAAAAGATGCCTAAGTAAGGGCCACGATTTTGTTTCATCATTACAACATCCCTACAAGTAGAGTTTATTACAACTAACTTTTAGATTAGAAAACTGAGCCTCACAGAGGTTGTAATATTACCAAATCAACTTGTTTTGCCCTCTGCATAGTATGCCAATTGTTAAGACGATCAGTTTTAGAAAAGAGGATTTTGCAAGGCAAGTAATATCCGAGTCGGGAAGGAGAGACCCAAGTCACAAGATCACCTCTCTAAGGACAGGGTTTGGGGATATGCATCGGAGCAAGAAGCAGGGTAATTTAACACAAGAGGAAGGGTGAGTGGAGGTGAAGTAATCAGTGGCCTGCAAATATGTAATCAAATTTCATGTTTTTTATGGGATGTGTGCTCAAAAACTGGTGGTGTTAGCATGATCTAAGGGTGGGGATTTTGGCCTCCTGATGTCACACAGGCCCAAAAGAATCGCTTCCACTGTGGGGTTTTTTTTGTTTGTTTGTTTGTTTTGGTTTTTTCCCTTGGTGCTGGGCATCGAACTCAGGGCCTTGTGCTTGCAAGGCAAGCACTCTAACCGCTGAGCTAAATCTCCAGCCTGAGAATTGCTTCCATGGTTTTGACAAAAGTCCCTTAAAAGTAACCCAGACACAGTTATCATCATGACCACACATCGCAGGTGTCTTCTACAGCAGAGCTGATGGGAGAATAATAGTACACTGCTTGGCTATATTACACCAAAAAGAATGATGTTTTAAAACTCTACTAGAAATGAGAAACCGAAAGCAACCGCAGCTAGAGGGTTTATCTAGCTTTTCCTTCAGTCTCAGTACCTTTTCCAGGAACACGCCCTGTCAGGACTGGAGCCAGCCTGAGTGACCAGTTCAGCTCTGGTTTATCCGTCCACATGGCGCTTTCTACCATGGCTGGCACTGAAGACTGGCCTTGGATTTCAGTAGGCAAAGATACGCTGGGAGGGGAGCACTCACTGGGCAGAGCGAACAATCTGAGCAGAGGCAAGAAAGCACTAAATAAACATTTACAGAAGCAAACTAACCTCCACCCCACCCCTTGCTAGACTCTGACCAGAAGCAGGAACAGAATGTGCTAGTCAGTTTAATGGATTCCTGCTTCTCATAGATGGTACTGGAAGGCAGAGACTGGAAAGTAGCAAGGGCCAAATTGTGGACACTTTTGAAATGCACAGTGAAAAGTTTACACTTGCTTTAAAGGTCGCTGAAGGTTTTGAACAGCAGTGTAACATGACAAAAGCTGTGCTTTCAGAAAGTTAGCCTGCCATCAGGTGGTGCGTGGGCCAGAGTAGTGTGTCTCAAACTTAATGTGATACAGAGTCCATTTCCTGTTCTGAAATTTTGCATTTCTAACAAGCTCTTGCTCTTAGATATTCTACTACCTTGGCATTGGAGTGGACTCAGAAAGCTTCAGTTTAGAGCTGTGAGGACTGGTTAGAAAAGAAGCCTATGAAAGAACTGTAGAGAAATAGGGACGCGGGAGTGCATTAGTCAGCTTTTCCCACTGGAACAAATACCTGAGAGAAACAACTTAATGAAGGGAAGACCCACTTTGACTCAGTTTCAGAGGTTTCAGTCTGTGGTCAACTGGCTGCCTTGCTTACAGGCCACCATGAGGCAGAAACATCCTGGTGAAGGGTGCGGCAGAAGAGTGCTACCCACCTCCCAGCAGCTGGGAGTCAGAGAGAGGGGGAAAGAGCCCCCGAGGAGGGAACCAGGGACCATATACACTTTTTAATTCAAAAAACACCCTACGTGACCTATTTCCTTCAATTGGGCCCCACCTCTTAACATTCAGGTATGAACTTGTCAATGGATTAATACATTGATGAGGTTAATGTCTTAGTGATTCAATCTCCTCGCTAGGGCCTACCTGTGAATATTACTGTATTGGCCATCAAGCCCTCAATACAGGAGTCTTTGGGGGACACTTCATATTTAAACCATACCAGGGAATCGTGGAGGTGGCTCTTTGTCCCCTCAGAGAATGTCTGAGCTTGGGTACAGGTCTTTCCATCCCTGGTGCTTCTGGGCAAGCTTTCCAGTGTTTTCTCTTTGTTTCTCTTCAGAGATGATTAGAGGATGTTGAGGCTGTATGACTCTAGCCTCTCCTAGAGTTGCCTCCAGAGGGAAGGGACCCATCGGCTTGGCAATACTCACCAAAATCCTGCCACGCACTTCAGGGGTGCCTGGTGCAGATTAGACCATGATTTCCCTCGATAGAGTCTGAGGTTCCTACTCTGATTCCTTCCTCCATTCCCAGCTCTGGACATCTGGCCCAGAGTCTAGCGAAAGGATAGAGATTGATTTTACTCTATAAATGTTTATGTATGCTGCTTTGTGTGTGCTGGGCATATAGTCTTAAAGATTTTTTTTCAGATCTGACCCTAATTCTGAACTGCTTCAGGATTCTCTTTTAGAATATCACTCTCTTCCTCTAAGTCCTGTTTCCTGTATCCCTTGCCTGGGGCTTGCTCCTCTCATCCACTCCAAGGGTTGGCGGTCAACCTTTTGCCTAGATTTCCAGCCAATGCCATGCCTGGGCTGTTTACCCTTCCTCCTTGGGGCATGGCTGTGACTGAGGCGATTGGTGACAATGTCAGGTGCTGTAGGAATGCTACAGGACAGTGAGAAATGGGAACAGGCCGTTTTCTTGCCAACAGAGAGTGCAGCATTAGTAAAAGGTGAAGGAAAAAGCCAAATTACAAGCAGTGAATTAAATGATAGATGGCAAGGGATTGAAACAGTAATTTCAAATTTTAGTTGAAGAAATTTATCAAAAAAAACAGAAAATGGAAACTCAGGAAAGCAGCAGGATAGAGGGAAGGATTTGTGCATGTAGTGGAGGAATTAGCAATTTGCTGAAAGAAAAATGCTCCAACAGAGATTTGAGAGAAAGGAAGCCCTTTGTTGCTACTTCCACAGACATCTACATTCTGCAGGGATTTTTTTCAGCAGAAAGATTTTATTTGGCCTGCACAGTGTTTTAAAAACATTTTAATGGGTTGCATAATTGCTTTAAAAAATAGGAAATTTTGTTTTAAAAATCCAGAGTTCTACTTTCTCTTGAAAAGTGGTGAGATCTGGCAACACTGGGTGTGTTTTCCCACATGTGGCTATTAACCTCTTCAAAAAGGTGGTCTTACCAGGGTTTTTTCAGTCACTGACCCTGTTTGCTTGCCTTTAAGATCACTCACTATTGTAAACTCTATTCTTATTTTATATAATTACATATCTGTGTACATATATTACACACACAGGCGTACGTGCATATGCAGCCATCTATACAGGGATTTCAAGAGTAATCATCATAATAGAGGAGATATTTTGGAGGGAAAGTGACCTTCTTGAGCATCCTCCCAATTTTGTAATGCAGCTTGGCTCACTTCTTACCTTCATGTAAGATCATCTTTTGCTCATGCAAGAAAGGTTACCCTCCAGAGATGCCGTGAGTGATGGAGCCTGGGAGGAGCCCTTTCCCTCCTGGGACAGACTGACAAGACGTCAGTGAGCTACTCCGGCTGAAGAGCAGTAGTTCTTTCAAGTTTCTCGGAGCAACTGCTGCCACACACTTTTTGCTGACTTCTGGTTTCACAGGCTCATGTACCCCAGTGGTATACGAGAATTACCTGGAAACCTTAGCACACAAGTGCCCCAGAGATTCTGGATTCCTTGGTTTGGGTGGGTCCTGGGCATTTCCTTTCCCTCTGGGTCACTGATCCTGTTGTGAGCCCAGTTTGACTACAAGCATCACACTTTGTGATATTGAGCCCTTTCACACGGCCTTCCAGATCCCCTTAGACAGCACATTGGGCATTTGGGTTAGAAATTGTGAACACCCTAACTGCCTGTCTGGCTGCTCTTTGCACACAGTACTTAACCTCTCATGACTGAATTTAATGATCTTGAAACTTTAACTCTCCGCTGGCAACACCCACCGTTTGGCTCAGTCTCAAAGTGGGATAATATCCTCTCTCTGAGTAGAGCTACAACAAAGACTCAGGAAAAAGAAAGCAGAAGAACTGAATACCAAATGAAAGAACTCTACAGAAGAGAAGGGGGAAATATGGGTAGGGCGACCTGTTGTCCTAAATTGACTAGGCCAGTCCTAGATTTTACCTCTCTGACGAGTCACTTTGTGGTATAGGTTTCTTACCAGAAATTTAGGAGGCCTAAAACACAGTTGTTTGTAAATTTGTTGGTTGGTGGTTTGGGAGTGGGAAAAGAATTGGGAAAATCTACAGAAGCTAATCATCTTATTAGAATTCTTATCAATTTTACAGATTTTGCCAGTCTAAAAAAAAAAAATTGGCTGGGGATTTAGCTCAGTGGTCAGAGTGCTGGCGTTGCAAGCACAAGGCCCTGAGTTCAATCCCCAGCACACACACACAAAAAAAAAATTGGCTGAAGCTGCGCCAACAGAACTTTCTGAAATAATAGAACAGTTCCGAATTGGGTGTGGTGGTGTGCACCTGTAATCCCAGCACTCTGGGAGGCTAAGGCAGGAGAACTATGAGTTTGACTCCAACGTGGACAATTTAGTGAGACCTTGTTGTATTAGTTACCTTTCTAGAGCCAATAGTTTGCAAGAGAGCAGGTCTGATATAGGACATTTACAAGTAACATCATTCACCCAGAAGCCAAATGCAGGAAGAGCCGAATGTCTATCTCTGCACCAGAGACCTGAGAGATATAATCAAGGGCTGGGAGCCCACGGCACTGTCCCCTGTACGTTCGTGTCTCCACTAAAAGGCTGAAGAAATCTATACTGGAACCAGGATACGATGCTACAGCAGAGATGATCGGAGGTCCCCTGAAGCAACAGCAGCCGTTCCGGATGACAGCAAGGGCCCAAGCTCCTTCTGTTACCAGAACAACCGAGTTCCCTTCAGGAGAACCAGCTGCATCAGAGTTTCTCCTGGGGAACAGCCAGCCACTCTCTTTTGCTAACATTCTCCTTTATGTTGAGTCAGCAACAATCCTCAGGTGGATCCTCTGTGCCCAGAATCACAGCAACTCAGTCTAGCTGGGCATTCTTGCCCAAGGTGACCATATCAGTCCAGCACACTTGTCTTAAAAAAATGAAAATAAAAGTGAGTTGGGGATGTAGTTCAATGCAAAGGCCCTGGGTTCGATCCCTAGTGCCACAACCAAAATGAAACAAAACAAAATAAAACAAAAGAATCGTGATACTAAATATAGTAGTCATTAACCTCTTGTCACAATTGACCATTGGAAATGTGGCTACTGTAAGGATATAAATTTTTTTTGTGTGTGCTGGGGATCGAACTCAGGGCCTTGTGCTTGCTAGGCAAGCACTCTAACCACTGAGCTAAGTCCCCAGCCAGGATATAAATTTTTAATATTATTTTATTTCAATTAATGTAAGAGTTAATGACAATATTCATGTGGGACTAGTAGCCACTCACTGGACAAAGCAAATTGTTAGAGTTGCCGTTACTTGTACTTTGGTGCTAATTTTCCCATTCTAAGTCCCAAGTCATTTGCAAATATTTTGTTTCTTATGCTTGGATGTCCATGAGAATTTTTGTTGCACTGTTTCAACAATTCAGTTACTGGTGCTAGTATACTACGGTTTATTTCTTACAAGTAAAGAGGTTTTTGAAAAACATTATTTCTGATTTGGGAGTTAGAGAAGAGAAAAGAGATAATAAGCTAAGATATGGAGGAAAGAAAAAATAAAAGTAAGGAAAATACCTTAATTAAAATTCTAGGAATGCTAGTAACATATATTATGTTATAAGCCAGTTTAGAAGAGTCTACTTCATCTGACAAAGAATGATTTTCTGTCATATGGGAAGATTTTAGTCTTTGGCCATGCTTTGAAAAGGAGACATAAGAGACTTGCCATATAATTATTTTCAATAAATATCTGATGAATGAATGAATGCAGCTGTGATGAGGAAATACAACATAATCCTAGAGCAGATATATCAACCAATCTGTTCATTGATTTTTTTTCAGCTGAAACATCTTTATTTGTTCTCTGATTTATTAACCATCTATTAATCTTGACTTCCTCCTTTTTAAATAGAGATATAATTCATATACCACAAAATTCACCATTTTGGAGTGTGTAATTCAATGATTTTTAGTATATTTACAAGATTGTACAACTTTTACTCTATTTCAGGGCATTTTTGGTTGTTATTATTCTTTCTCGTTTTTGCTTTTGGCACTGGGGATCAAACCCAGGGCCTTGTGCATGCTAGACATGCAGTCTCTGCTGAGCCACACCACCAGCCCCACTTCCAGAGCATCTTAATTCACCACAAAAAGGAACTCTGTGCTCTTTAGCCATTACGCCCCAGCTCTACTTCTTCTTACTGTCTGGTGACCACAAATACACCTGCCTTCCTGAGAATTTGCCTGTTCTGGACATTGCATATAAGTAAAATCATACAATATATGGCATTTTGTTTCTGGCTTCTTTCACGCACATTTCAGTACGAATCAATGCTCTTTGCTTTTTACAAGCGAATAATAATCCATTGCACTGATTGCACCATGCTTTGTTTATCCATTCACCAGTTGCATTGTTTCCACCTTCTGGCTGTTAGGATTAATGCTGTGTGAACCTTTACGTACAACTTTCTATATGTATATGTGCTTTTAATATGTGGGTGCATTACAACAAGTGGAAATGTTGGGTTAAAGAATGTAAACTGTATGTTTAATTTTCTGTAGAGCTGCAAGTATTTCCTACAGAGGCTACACCATTTTCCATTCTAATCAGCAGTGTATAAAGGTTCAACTTTCATCCTCATTAACACTTCTTTTTATAATTTATTATTTGCTTGTTCATTTTATCACAGCTATTCTAGTGAGTGTGAAGTGATGTCATCTTGTGGTTTTGTTTGCTTTGTTTTTCGGTGGTGGGAATTGAATCCAGGGCTGTACAAATACTAAGCATGTGTTCTACCATTAAACTGCACACTCAGCTGTTCTTCTTGTGGTTTTCATTTTCATGAGCTTATTAACCATTTGTATAAATCATCTGGAAAAATATCTATTTAAGTTCTTTGTCCTGTCTTTTTCTTTTTCATCTTTCCTCCCTTGCTCTCCCCTCTCTCCTTCCTCGCTTCTTCCCTCCCTCTTTCCTCCCTTCTTTCTACCATTCCTGCCTCCCTGCCTCCCTCCTTTTCTCCCTCCCTCCTTTCTTTCCTTCCTTCTTTCCTTTTCTCACCCTGGGGACTGATACCATGAGCAAAGCTAAACCACCAGCCTTCTTTTCCCATTTTCAAATTGGTTGTCTCTTTATTGTTTAGCTCTATTTTTTATGCATTCTGGATACAGGGGCTCTATCAGATTTATGATTTGCTAAAATTTTCCTTCTGTGGTTATCCTTTCTGCCTTTTTTTTTTTTTTTTTTTTGGTGCTGGGGATTGAACTCGGATCCTTGTGCTTGCAAGGCAAGTACTTTAACCGCTGAGCTAAATCCCCAGCCCTGTGGTTATCCTTTCATTTTTTTGATATCCTCTGAAGCACAGGAATTTTAATTTTGATGATATACAATTGATTTTTCTCTTTGGTTGCTTGGGTTTCGGGTGTCATATTTAAGAAAATATTGCCCCAAGTAAGGTCATAAAGGTAATGACTCCTAAGAGTTTTGTAATTTGGTCTTACATGTAGGTCTTTGATCAAATTTGAGTTTTGTATATGGTGATAGGTCTCCAATTCATTCTGTTCCATGTGGACGTCCAGGGTCCCAGTACCATTTGTTGAAAATAACATTTTCCTTTATGAAAAATCAGTTGACCGTCAAAGAAAATCTTTATTATTGGACTCTCAGTTCTATTCCATTATCTATGCATTTATCCTTACACCAGTACCACTTGCTGTAACCTCGTAGCAAACTTATAGCAAGACCAAGGAGTGTGAGTTCTCTAATTTTGTTCTTATTTTTTAAGATCTTTTTGGGTTTTCTCTATTCTTGTCATTTCTACATGAATTTTAGGTTCGGCTTGTCAATTTATGGAAAAAAAGAGGTTAGAATTTTGATGGGGATTGCACTGAATCTGTAGCTCATTCAAGGGAGTTTGTTATCTTCACGATCCATGAACACAAGATGTTCCATTTACTTAGTTTGTTTTTTAAGTTTTCTTTCAACATTGTAGTTTTGGAAGTTTTCTTCAGTACACAAATCTTGCACTTCTTTAGTTATATTTATTCCTAAGTTTTTCACCTTCTGTATCTATTTTTAAAAATTTTTAAATTAAGTTATAGTATATAACCGATGAGTTAAAATTGCCTATGTTTAGGTATACAATGAGAGGTTTTTTGAGAAACCTCCATACTGTTTTCCACAATTGCTATACCAACTTGCTATGCCCACCAAGAAGGTACGAAGATCCCTTTTTCTCTACATCCTTCACCAACACTTACCTTCTGGCTTTTTGATAACTGCCATTCTGGCAACTGTGAGTAGATATATCATCTTTTCACATTGATGCATCATTAGTTTGCATTTCTCTGAGGATTAATGATGTTGAGCATTTTTTCACACACCTCTTGGCCATCTGTACACCTTTTTTCAAAAAATATCTATTCAAGTCATTTGCCCATTTAAAAATTGGGCTATTTGTTTTCTTGCTTTTGAGGTTGAGCTCCTTATATATTTGGGCTATAAATCCCTGGTCAGATATATTATGGGGAAATAATTTCTACCACTCCATATGTTTCTCTTCGTTCTGTAGATTATTTCTTTTGCTGCATATGAGCTTTTCAGTTTGATGCTATCTCACTTATTTTTGCTTTTGTTGCCTGTGTACTTATTCTTTTTGATATTACTACAAATAGAATTGGATTGTTTCATTTTCTGGTGGTTCATTGCTAATATATAGACATGGATCTAATTTTTGTATACTGTTAGTATATCCTGCAAAAATGTTTGCTCAGCTAGTCGTTTTGATTCTTTAGCACACATCCTTGTCTTGTTTTTTTTATTTTTATTTTTACCAAGAACATGTATTGGTACATTTTATACATAATGATCATAATCAACATGGTTATTTTGTACTTGTACATGATGTATCTTGGTTTTCCTCCTGCTTCCCCTCCCCTCCCTTCCATTCACCCACCCCTCCCTATTTGCAACAAGTTTATTTACATTTTTCCATTTTTTCCCTTTCATCTTACTTTTCTTTTAACCTTCCTTCTTTATCCCCCTTTCCCTATCTAGTTCTCCTCTCTTTTGAATACTCTCTCTCTTTTTTTTTTAACATAATATCTATTATACCCCTTTGTCCTTATTTACACTTATGGTTTCTCATACTAGAGAAACAATTCGATGTGTACTGATGAGTGTCTGATTTATTTTACTTAAGAGTATGTTCTCAAGGTGCATCCATTTACCTACGAATGTCTCTAGTTTGTCCTTTTCATGGCAGAGTAGTACTCCATTGTATAGAAAAACCACATCTTCTTTAACCATTCATTAGCATTCTTTAGCATTCATTTAGCATTCTTTAGCATTCATTGGCACGAAGACAGACCCAAGCACCAGTGAAACAGGCTAGAAGATGCAGAAACAACTCCAAACACACTCAAATACCTTATCTTCGACAAAAGAGCCAAACACCCTCCCTGGAAGAAAGATAGCCTCTTTAATAAATGGTGCTGGAAAAATTGGCTGGCCACATGCCGAAAACTAAAACTAGATACATGTCTCTCACCATGTACTAAGCTAAAATCAAAGTAGATCAAAGATCTAAACCTTAAAACAGAAGCACTAAATCTCCTGGAGAGTAAAATAGGAAGAACTCTCGAAGACATAGGGGTTGGAAAAAAAATTTATGAACAGAACCCAGACTGCACGGGAAACAATTCAAAGAATTGATGCTTGGGAACACATCCTATTAAGAGGCTTTTGCACAGCAAAAGAAATTACTAATAGGATGGAGCGAAAAAACCACAGACTGGGAAAAAAATTTTGCCAGCTGTCCCTCAGACAAAGGTCTAACATCTAGAATATATAAAGAACTCAAAAAAATCAAACCCCCCAAATTTAAAGACCCAATCCAAAAATGGGCATCTGAAATGAATAAACATTTCTCAGATGAAAAAATAAAAATAGCAAATAAATATATGAAATAATGTTCAACATCATTGCTCATTCGAGAGATGCAGATCAGAACTACACTAAGATACCATCTCACTCCAGAAAGAGTAGCTATTATCAAGAAATCAACCAATAACAAGTGCTGGCGGGGCTGTGGGGAAAAAGGAACCCTCCTCCACTGTTGGTGGGAATGTAGACTGGTCCAACCACTCTGGAAATCAGTGTGGAGATTCCTCAGAAAACTACAACTAGAGGTTCCATGTGACCCAGCTATTCTTCTGCTGGGTATCTTCCCAGAAGAATTAAAATCATCATACCACAGTGATATATGCACAATCATCTTCATAGCAACACAATTTGTAATAGCTAAGTCTTGGAAACAACCTAAATGCCCAACAACTTGTCTTGTTTTTGATCTTAAGGAGAAAGCTTTTAGTTTTTCACCAAGAAGCATGACGTTAGCTGCGAGGTGATTGTAGAAGTCCTTTGTTAGGCTGAGGAGAGTCCCTTGTTTTTCTAGTTTTGTGAGGTTTTTTTTTTTTATTATGAAAGGGTAATGGATTTTGTTGTGTGCTTTTCTGCACCTGATAGAATAATCACGTGGATGTTTCTGTTTATTCTGTTAACACAGTTTATTACACAGATTAATTTCAGTATGTTAACCCAACTGTGCATTCCCGGGATAAATCTCATGGTGTATAATCCTTCTCCCATTACTTCTTGTACGCACAGATTTTACTTTTACTTCTTTGTATCATCCAAAGCACTCACAGAATACTTCAGGTGGATCAAGAATTAGTAGCCAAGACACGTAATCATCATTGTTACTATAATCATAAATATTAATGTGAGCACAATGTTGGGACAATCTGAATGGGAATGACACATTCCAGTGTGAAGCTTCATTCTAATGAATAATATAAAAGACACTGTTGGCTATATGGAATTATTATATGTCTCTTATTAGACATACATTTTAAAGAAATAATCCATGTATTATTAAACAATATTTACTCTCCTGGACAATGCTTTGTTTGGTCAAGATCCTCTATTCCTTATTTTTTAAAAAAAGTTTGTTAAGTAAATACATACCAACAGAAAATACTTACATGGGTGACTTACGAGGGTGGACTGAAAATTTGACTTAATGGTGGTGTGAAAGCATATTTATCCAGTCACTCTGTTTTTTCACTTTCAGTGCAGTTTTCAGTAAATTACATAAGATATTCAACATATTATTCTAAAATGGGCTTTAGAGGAGATTTTGCCCAAATGTAGACCAATTTAAGTGTTCTGAGCACGTTCATGGTAGATTCAACTATGCTATGGTGTTTAGGAGGTTAAGTGTACTAGATGCATTTTGGACATGGTATTTTGAACTTATGTTTATTGGGCAATAATCCTTTCAGAGGTCAAGGAGATCTGCATATGTACTTAAGTGTCCAAGTTAATGAATTCTCAAAAGTAAAACACCCATGTAACCAGTACAAAGATAAAGAAGCAAAACATCACAGCACCTCATAAAGCCCCTCCTGTGTCCCTACTACCCTCTACGACCCAACAGGGATAACTATTATCCCTTCTTTGCCAGCTATTAAAACTCTTTATGAAGGGAATAACAGGCTCATTCCACAATGTCCCATTACATGAACATGCTATGATTTGCTCATCTATTTAGATAGTGTTGTGCACTTGAGGAGTTCTAGTTAGGAAATATTACGAACAGTGCTGTTGGGAACGCTCTCCTATGTGTCTCTTGCTGAATATATGTTTCTTTTCTGCTGAATATACATCCAGGATGGAATTGCCATTCCTAGAATCCTTTACAAGATTGTTTTCTACTCGTAACAATGGAGACAAGTACATTTTCAAAACGACTGCTTCTCTTTGTCATTCCAGGAACATGTAATTTCTTAACTAAATTAGCAAATAATGCCACGCTTTATCCTGGAATTGTCTAGCACTACTGTCAATTACAGTATGTGCTAACCATATGAGGCTATTAAACACCTGAAATGTACTGAATATGTAAAGTGCACAATAAATTTCCAAGACTTAAAATGAAGAATGCATATGGTCTTGTTAATAATTTTTAAATATTCACTACAGGTTGAAGTGACAGAATTTTTGATATGAGCTAAATAAAGCATATCATTAAAATTAATTTTGTCTGTTTCTTTTTTTAATGTGGCTACTAGAAAATTTTCAATTATACATTTGGCTCACAATTATTTTTCTGTTGGTCAGTGCTGGTCTATAGTATGTAATTAAATAACCGGATAAAGATTTTTAAATATTTTATATATACATTACTAGAAGTTCTTTTTAACAAAATCACGCTTTAGGCTACTTGTACATTTCAGGATTGGTAAATATGTTTTTAATATATATTCCTTAACTATTTGATAAACTTCTTTGTTTTTTAGGTCAAACTTCCACATCATTTACATTGTACATGATGATATTCTTAAGGAAACAAGAAAAGATAACAAAAGTCTGAATACAAACTGAAAGTATAGGAACTGGATATGAAAAATATAACTTGGTAAAATTTTAATTATTTTTTGATCAAAGAAAAACTTCCTTGAATTATATATAATTCCTTATACTGTAGATTAATATGAACTTCGTTACGCTTCATGTAAATATGTATAAATAACATATTTTAAAACAGTGAATTCATTTTTAAGTTAACAAAGACTTAAGTAATCTATTTCATATTTTCCTGGCTGGCAGAGTATTGGCAGGCACTAATTGCTCAGTCGTAACAGGAGTGACACACAACAGTGTGTCATTCCTTACTCATTTCGCTGGATAGTGTTGGACTGACAAATTGTGATCCTCGACACAAGCAGCAATCCAGGCCCTGCTTAGGGAATTGTTAAGTATATTTTTCATAAATTATAATTTTTGCATCATATAGACTTTGAAAAACAAGGTATAGATAAAGTATAATGTCTCACCTTTCTCTTGGTGGGGAAAAAATAGGCCTCAGGATCTTAGAATCTTTTTTTTTTTTTTCCTTAGAATCATTTTAAACTTCATTTGAGATGAGAAACTCGGAAGACTCCCAAGTGTTGAGGATGGCAGAACAAGACCAATTCAGAGTCACATCCATGGGATAGGTGTTGGGACTAAGAGGGTAACTGGATCACAGCCTGGAAGGGGACTGACCTCGTGCTGCCCAGGAGACCTGGATGCTCCCACCTGCCCAGGAAGGCCTTTGTTGCCCTGTCCATCTCCGACCCAGCAGCTCTTAGCCTCTTGCTTCTCGCTCTGCAGCCCCCTCTCATCTTCCAGTTCCTCCTAGTTTCTTGCTCACTGGAAGCCCGTTTTGGTGCTGTTGGTCTTGCCCTCTCTCCAGTCAACCTATCAGATGGCTCTTTCTCTCCATCCCCACTTTCATTTTCCAGGGGAGACTTTGATTGGCTAATTATTGTTTCATCAGACGGTTATCAGATAATTGCTAATCATCACTGTGTTTGGTTAGAACTACCTGTTCCAGGTTACTTCAACAGTTACTTTATGGATTGTATGCAGTTCGGGCCACCTGATCACTCTTAATCTGGCCCACTGGGGCATGGAGAATAATATTTGGGTGTTTGTGTAATGCTCTATAAATGGTTTTGTTAGTTGAGTAGGCCAAAAATAATCCAGGTTCTTGTGTACCGCAAGGAAAGAATTGCCAAGCATATGCTCCACAGTAGATAGTAAAAGCTACGTTTATTGGAGATCACTGGGAAGGCAGCAGCAGGGACATGGGAAAGGGAAAAGGGCAGAAAAGGACAAAAGAGAGCAAAAAGGCCAAGAAAAGGGGGCATGTGCTAACGGGGCTTTGAATTTAAAGGGTAGCCACTTCTAGTTTTTAGGTGACTGTACTGAATTCAGTGTTCTGCCACTTAGGGCACGGTGATCACCTAGGCTTTTGTTATTTTGTTTTGTACCTCCTTTAAGAAAATGGAAGCATAGTAACCATTAAGCTGATGTTCATAGTTGAATTTTGGGGAAGGGAGTGACTCACTCAGCTCCCTTGTTTCTAACTGTACTAGTCTGGGTTGGCTTCTCCTTCCGACTTTATTGGGTGTTCGTGCAATGCTCTAGGAATGGTTTGGGTCAGCGGTGCAGAAAGTACGCGCCCTTCCACACGACTTTTTAAAAAGGGAGTATGAATAAATTAAATTTAGATATAGGAAATAATGAAGGGATAAAACCTACACCTACACAACCCAGAATCAAGAGGTAGCTTTGTCCCTGTAAAATTCCTTTGCAGTAGAACAAGCTGGCCTTCAAGAACGCATTTTGTTTTGCGAATCAGACCACTGTGGAGTCACTCGTGGTTTTCTGGCGGCTCCTGGTCCGGGCACACGAAAGCGATGAGTCGTGGTCTTCCTAGGAGACCTCACGATTTAGCGAGCTGAGCAATCTGCTGCGGGGAGTGCGGACGCGGCTCAGAGCAGGCACGAGCCGCCGTTTTCCAGGGAGCCCGGACGCCCGGCACCTGTCCGGAGCCTGCCCCCTGCCGGCGTCTCCTCCCCGGAGCTCCCCGCTCGCAGCCACGTCCCGGGAGTGGGCGGCCCCTTTCCGGAGCGCCGAAACTCTCTCTGTCCCCCACTCTGCTCCTCCTCCCCTTCCTCCTCCTCCTCCCCCTCCCCCCTCCGCAGCCTTTATCTTCGCCTGGGCCACTTCCTACTTCAGCTTCGCCTCCCCGGTGTGCAGGGGACGCCCGGGTCCGGCCGACGCGGCTACAGTTCTTCGGGGGACAGGAAAGCGAGGCCCAGAGGTGAGACCTCGGGGGGCAGGGTGCAAAGGACGTGGGGACAGGAGCGCCCCGCGGAGGCCAGGCAGCTGGGGCATGGGGCTGCGGTGAGGACCCGGGAGCCCCGGCCGGCGCGCGGAGGCGACGGGGCGGCGGGCCGGCGAGCCGGGCGGGGACCTGCGGCCGCGCTCCGCCCACGCCGCGTTCTCCCGCAGACTTCCGCGCTCGGCTCACGTGACGCGCTGCGGCCGGGCGGCGGGGAGGCGGGCGTGCAGGCGGCGACCTTCCCCGCGGGGCAACGTGTGGGTTTTGCACTTGGCGCTCGCGCGGGTTCCAGGTCTGCAGAGCGGGGAGCGGCTGCCCCGACAAGGCCGGTGGCCTCGGGGCAGTGCCTTCTGCGGTGCCGGAGGCGGGCGCGGCTCTGGGCGCTCACTCCCGGGGCGCGCCGGGCGGTGGGGGAGCGCTGGCCGCGGAGTCCCCGAGACAAAGCCCTGCCCGCGGGCGCGCTGCGCTGCCCCAGAAGCGGGCTGAGCCCGGCGCTTCTCTTTGCACCCGCGCCGGGGGCGATCGATCGTGCGGTGGCCGAGGGGAGTTGGCAGGATCCCAAACTTGCCGGAGCGGTTACCAAATATGGAGTGTGCGCGCTCCGGCGAGGGAGGAAGGAACCCAGTCATCCTTTGACCTGCGCCAGCTGTTCCTGGTTGCAAGGAGCGGGTGAGGGGGCTGGGAAGGTGCCCTGCCCCAGTGTATAAAGTTGGCTTTTGATTCCCAGGGCCCCCACTCGGGTAGGTAGAAAATCTCCGTGTATTGCCTCCAAACTTTTAAGAAACACCAAATATAAGGAGGTTCTCACATATATTCCTAAATGTACAGTATATTGATGAGCCCTTTCAGCATATGCCGTTACCCTCCCACATTAAGCTTTCTTTGTGAGTCCCACGCACAACGCCTAATAGAGTCTGTGCCACAAGGCCCGACTAGCATCTGCCGTCCCCTTCCTTTTAGCTACTCTTCCTTTTTTCTGGGCCAGCCTCTCATTGACGAGCGGTTTCTCCCCTTAGACTTGCTCTGCTTATGGCCTCTCATTGTTCTTCATTCATCTTCTTGCTCACTCCAGTCTCAGGCTTCCGGCATTGTAAAATGTCATGGGCCTTTCAAGGGTGGTGTGACAATGAACATTCTTCTTTGTATCCCCTCCAATAATAAACCGAATGAATAAACATGCCAAACTATGTGTGACAGCGGGAGTGTCTGAGCCTGTTATTTTCCTACTTACAGGGGTCTGGGGAGGGAGCCTTTCTTGCTTTGTCAGTGATCTGCCTTGGTGTACTCAGAGTGTGCTGTTTTATGCAAATACACTATTATATTAAGTGCGTTTGCATAACAGCAAAAGAAGAGAGGAGAGGAACAGCCTGAAAGATGTGTTAGAAACGTGATTTAATTCGGGGGAGTTAACCCTTCTGAGCCTGTTTCATTAGCCACAAAATGGGATAAATAAGTCCTTTTCAAGGTGCTTAGAATTACACAGATTAACCTAGATTAGGAATCCATTTATAAAAGAAATACCGGTCGCCTTCCCTTCTTAAAACTGGATGAGCATATGTGTCCTTTACATAATGGAGGTAAGCGTGCCGTACATAAAAGAGGGATTTACTCTTAGATTCTCCTGAGTCTCAAGTGTGTTGCTGGTGATGGGTGGAAGGAGCTGGAGAATGGTGAAAAGGTGAATTTTCTGGGTGGGGAAATCAAAATCTGAGAATTGGAGACGCCCTTAAAAATATTTACTCTTGGACATTTCATTTTCCCTTCTGTCCAGTGCAGGTTAATTCCTTCATTGTCAGTCAGATACTTACTACATCTGCATTAATGCTTTTAGCGACATGGTTCAAACTGTATTCATTGTTTGAAGCAGTTTTGGTTGTTAGAGTATTTTTTTTTTTTAATGTAGTTCCCAAATCTTGTCTTTTCTTTCTTTTTTTGTACGGAGGAATGAACCCAGGGAGTGCTGAGCTACACCCTCAGTGCCCACCCTCCCTCTTTTAAAGACTGGGTCTCACTAAGTTGCCCAGTGTGGCTTTGAACTTGCGATCCTCATGCCTCAGCCAGGGAGCTGAGACTACAGGCTGTGCCATCAAATGCAGCTCCAAATCTGCTTTTGTATCCATTCTGCCCAATCGAGCAACACAAAACAAGACTATTCCACATAAGTACCTAAAAATAACCTTAGTTTTTAACAAATAGCAGCACGTCTTCTCTAAGCCAAATTTATGGGTCAAGATTCTTCAGAGTGCAAGTGATAGAAATGCAAATAAAATGTACACAGAAAGCATCAGTCCATCTCACCGGAAAGTCCAGGGTCTACAGGGGCTCAGTCCTTGTTAAAGGGTGTGATTTCCTTGGTGTTAGCTTTCCTCCTGGCAGGCTTTTCCCACATGCTGGTCATTTACATCAGGCCTGTAAATTTAGATCTTAGAACCCAGTGGAAAGAATATACTGTTTTTGCTAGAAGTTTTAGCAAAATTTTGGGGCAGAACTTGATTGTTCTAGATGGGATCACCTACGTAATGCCTCAAGACAATCATTTTGGCCCTGAACGGATCGTGGAGCCTGAGGTGAGACTCTACCCAAGGTGCGAGGGTTTGGAATAAGGAAGGGCAGTTGCTCTAGCCAAATAAGAATTAGCTTGCTCCTGCCTGAATGGGGAGTGGGTGCTACGTGGGCAAAAACAACAGCTGTGCGCTGCTCTGAGGGTAACAGGTTTTTCCTACCATTCTCAAGGCATGGTGTTCAAGCCTTCAGCATAGTGGCTGTGTTCTCTGAGTACGTTTTAGGTTTCTAAATATCTCTTTTAAACTATATCTTGAGTTACATAGAATGTTACCAGTTTGATTTTTATCAACACAAAGTCCCCAGTATTTGAACACTATGAGTTTTGCTAAGTTGTGTGTAGATGTATTTAACTGGAGCTTTTACATTTCATTGCAATACAAGTTCTTTAAATTATACTGACACAGATAACATAGCATATGGTAGTAGCACTTTTAATTATTAGCAGAGAGAAAATCTGGTGTCCCAATCAATGTCATTTAAACAGGTGGTATGCAGTCATAGATGTCACTCTTGTTTTTAAAAGCTACCAGAAATTGGTTATAATCCATCTGGATAAAGTTATTTCTTCCAAATTGTCACCTTAAAGGAAACCATACTTGCATCCTTGTTTTTTTAGTCCTTTATTCAATTTGGAAAATGTGTGATTTGGAAACAGACTGCTGGATGTGATGGCACATGCCTGTAGTCTTAGCTACACCAGAGGCTGATGCAGGAGGATGGTGAGCAGTTTAAGCAAGATTCTGTCTCAAAAAAGGAAAAAGGAAAAGAGAAGAACAGACTGAACTGCTGCATATTCTGTTCAGTTGCTCATACTCTCTGGTGCTCCTACAGGTGTGACTCTGCCCCCTCTTGTCCTTTTGCTTCTCTGTCCATGAACTAGGATTTATTTAACCTCTACTTTTGGTGCCAGATGTGACTGTAGAGCTGCCTGCAGACAGCAGCTTACCTTTTAATGTGGTTAATTCCACCAGAGTAAAATGAAGAGGGGCACACAGTGTTGAGGGAACATATGGGGGGCGTTTTCCTAGTCCAGGGCTTCAGGGAAGGCTTCCTGGAGGAAGTTACATCCGTGCTGGGGCTGGATGCGTGAGTTATCCCCGAGAATGAGGAGTAACCAGTCTGGCTTGAAGAAACATATGGATGAAGGCTGGAGGTAAGGGGGGCATTTGAGGAATAGAAAGAAGGCCCACATAGCCAGAGCCTGGAGTCCGAGAGCGTAGAGTGGAGAAGGCTGGAACGGTGCACAGAACCAGCCCATGATGGGCTTAGCAAGCCAGGGTGAACCTTAGCTCCTCTCACATCCTGGGCCCCTTCTTCCTCTTCCCCACAGCAGGGATCATATGGCTTTATCCCGGGACACCCAGCTCCTCATTCAGGGCCGCCTCAAGGCTGTCACACTTTTTCTCCTTTGCCCCCGTAATTTTGCGTGTGCTCTTTCCACATGTGGAACACGCTTTCCCATTTGTTTGCATGGCTGACTGCTCCTGTGCGACCTCCACTAAGCCTTCTGTGGCCTGCACAATGCCTTGGACACTCAGAGAGCATCTGTCATGTTGCTGTTGCTTCTAGGCCTTTCTCTGCCCTAGAGTGTGGCTCCTTGCCACACACCTTTTGTCGTTGTCTTCACTGGGAACTGTGAAGAGGATCCGCGTGAAGTAATAGAGGTCAAAGATGAGTGCTGTCTTCTCCCCTGTAGGGGCAGAGAGGGGACACACAAATGCTTTAGTGCGGTCCATGTCACAGGCGTGTTTTTAGGAAGAGGAACACAGTAAATGCAGTGACAAGTGCTATATATGAAGGAAAAAAAAAGAACCCTTAGATTCACATGTGCTAGGTGAAGTATAGAAATGGTAATAGTCAACTTCCCTTTTCTCTTTCAGGTGATAATGAATGTGGATCATGAAGTTAACCTCTTAGTGGAGGAAATTCATCGCTTGGGTTCCAAAAGTAAGTATCCTGAGTGCTGGGATTGCAAGCATGTGCCACCACACCCAGCTCTTTTTTTCTTTCTAAAGCTGAGGTTGAACCCAGGGCCTGGCTCTCTAGGCAGGTGCCCTACCACTGAGCCACACTCCCTGCCCCTCGCTCTTTTTAAAATTTTCTTTTGAGACAGAGTCTCACTTAGTTGCCCAGGCAGAGCCAGCATTGTGAGGAGGCCTAAGACTTTGGGACACGGCAGCAGCTCTGCCCACAGCCCCACAGACACCTGGAGACACGGGACTGGATGGGGCCATCTGGTTTCTGAGGTAGAGAATAGTTGAGCTGTTTCATTATCTTTTGAATGGAAAGAAGATCGTGGCGCTTCTTTCTTCTAGTTGCGGTAAAATCTGGTAGCTCAATCACGTTCAAATGTTTAATTGTCACATTATTAAAATTCATATTTTCTGCTTTATCCTGGTACCATTTTGCAAACTTTCAAGTGAATAGCATCTTAGATTGAAATTATACTAAATCGTCTTTATTTTCTGTAAATTCTTGGGTTTTGTACAATTACGAACATGTAACTAAAATAAAATATACCATCTTTTAGGGATTCTTTTTTATGTCATTTTTTTTCTTCAACAACGACATAGCTACTGTGAAGATAGTAACATGTAAAAGCCGTACTGTTAGTCTCTTTTTCCTACGTTGTAGTGAGAGTTACTATTTTGTGATGCCTCCAGCCTTGCTCTTTTTGCTTAGGGTTACTGTAGCTACTCAGGGTCTTTAGTGTTTCTATGCGAATTTTAGGATAGTTTTTTCTAGTACTGTGAAGAATGTCATTGGAATTTTGATGGGGATTGTATTGAATCAGTAGATCATTTCTGGTAATGTGGCCGTTTTAACAATACTAGTTCTGCCAAGCTGTGACCATGGGAGGTCTTTCCATCTTCTATTGCCTTGTTCAATTTCTTTCTTCAATGTTCTATAATTTTTGTTGCAGAAGTCTTTCACCTCCTTGGTTAATTAGTTTCCCAGGTATTTATTTGTTTACTTATTTGAAGCTATTGTGAGTGGAATTGTTTTCCTAACTTCTTTCTCAGCTAGTTCGTTATTGATGTAGAGGAAGTAGAGGAAAGCTATTGGTTTTTTTTTTTTTTATGTTGATTTTGTAACTTGAGTTTGGTGGATCGTATTGTTGCTAGTGACACCCCTACTTTTGTTCCTCTCTCATTCCCAGTTTCTTCTGTGCTCAGTAACCTCATGTGACCTGAGAGGAGTTGCGGTTCTTTGGATGTTAAAGGCATCGTTCCAAAGATTTGTTTTCTTATCCATGTCAACCTAGTATTTGTGGTCAGCTTCAACTGGGTTTAAAACTAACCTTTACAGCCCTGGGAGTGTGTCTGTATTCTACTGCAGCAGGTTCAAACTCTACTTCAAAATGTGCAGCTTAACAAATCAGAAGACTTGAGATACATATGATCACTTCCATATGCATGAAAATTCTTTCTATTTTGCAGCTTTACCAAGACACCTTGACTTTCTTGTTCTTGGTGAAAGATAACTTATTGAGCTGGAAATCATATATGGGAATGTGTCATCTTCTGACATGTTACGGTTAATTATTTAAGTTCTATTAGGAGCAATTTTGACTAATAATTATTATATATGATGCAAAGCTCAAGCTGGAAATTGATGAATGAAACCTTATCTACTTCTTTTAATGTCAGATTATTTAAAGCCTTATTTTTCTTCCAGTGAGAAAAGGTTCAGTAGAGAATGATTGGAGATTTCAATTCTTTCATCCAACAAGTATTTCTGGAGTGCCCTCTGTGCTGTGGAGCAGGAGATACAGAAATAAATAAAATTCCTCCTCAGCCCTTGAGTTGTTTGGGTAGCTGGAAGACAGACAGACTAGAAGTATTGAGAAGTGGTTAAGAACGTGGGCTCTGGAGTCAGGTTTGCAGCTTCTCTGCATACTTGCTCTGTGATGTTGGGCACATTATAAACTTCTGTTCGTTGATTTCCTTATTTGTGTAACAATGATAATTCTCTATTCTAGTAATCCAATTGAAAATCACTGAGAGTAATTTTCAGAGTTCTCACCCCCAAAAATCTAGATAATGCGTATGTTAGCTCAGTTTAACAATTGGACTATGTACGCATATTTCACAACATGCTGCACATCTTAAATATATACAGTTTTGCCAATTAAAAAAGATACATTTTTCATGTATTAAAATCTTTAAAATAAGGATGCATCTTAATACATGGTGTGCTATTATTAAACGGGCAGTTTAACTGGTTTATAAAATAATGGTTCTTCTTGTAATCCATGGGGGCCTCTCCTCTATGAAGTGAGGATTAAGTGAATTTTAATGACGGCAAAATGCATCCCACAGTTCTAAGGACATAGCAAGTCCTCAATAAACGTTACCCATTGTTTCTATAATTGCTGGTAAATGCTTTGATAGACATGCAGTTTTATAAGAAGCAATGTTAGCTGATGAGATCATGGAGAATGTCCCTGGGAAGGTGTCTTTGAGTCTGTTTTTGAAGAAAAATGATTTCACTAGGGAAAGGGGTCTGGGCTGCTCAGCAGGCTGCTCAATGTGGACCAAGTTATGAAAGTGGGATCTCTTGTGGCATCCCGGGTAGCGGTCAGCAGTTCACGGGGACTAGATCATGAGGTGTGCGGAACGATGTGGCCGAAGACCAGGCAGCAGTGGATACACGACTGTGGGGTGAGGAGCCTTAGCTGTGAGGTGTGAGGTCATGGGCATCACTGTATTTTGCAGGTGATAGGGAGCCATGGAAAGTAGAAGAGTATCAGTCCGTTGTGCATCTTATACAATTTCTTCTACATTTTTTATTCCACACCAATATGCATGATGTATTAAAGAGCAAAAATGAAGAAAGGGAGGCTGGTAAGGAGTTAGTGACCAGCTTGCTCTTATCCAGGTAGGAAACAATTAGGGCCTCAACCTGGGAGTGAATGTCCCCTCTTGGAGAGGAGAGAGGAAGGAGAAATCATCTGGATGCTTGTCGGATTGAGGGATGAGGCAGCAGGGCAACTCCAAGTTCCTGCCTTTGAACTTGAATCCAGGTTCCTGCCTTTCATGTTTTTAAAAATATAACCTAAATTGAGAATTTACTCTATAAACAGCTTTGCCTATACAGTATCTATTAATCCATGCAGCAACCCTATCTGTCTAAGGTATTTTCCCCTTAACTTGGTGGATGAGTAACTAAAGCCCAGAGAATTTGAAGAATATACCTGAGGGTACTCAGCAGTTCCACTGAAATCTATGATAGTGACACATTCAGTTTTAACTGTTTTTTGTCTATGTTTTGTCTATCTTAATTTTCAATGTCTGTGTTAAAAAGTAAGATTACCTAGGGTTCTTGCTAATTGCAGATTCCTGGGCCTACCCAGGAATTTAGATTCAGTAGACTCAATAGATGGCTGAGGAATATGCATTTTTAAGGCCCCCCTCCCACCTTGGGGCTTCTGAATGTGTTCAGAGCACACTAAAGAGAAACACTGCTCTTGATCCCAAGTTTCCTTTTATTTGTTGCCTTTATTGATAAAATTTAACAGAAAATTGAGTCAGGCATGGTAATGCATGCTTGTAATCCCAGCTCTTGAGAGCCTGAGGCAAGAAGATTGTAAGTCCAGCCAGGGCTACATAGCTAGTTTAAGGTGAGCCTGGACTATATAATGTGACCCTGTTTCAGGAAACAAAAACAAGAACAAACAAACAACAAAAATACCAAAATTGAGAGAAATTCACCTACAATAATAGCACCATAGCGTATTCACCTTTTCTAAGTGTTTCTTGGTTCTCTTTCAGTTTTTGTCTAGGTAATGGTAAGGCCATGAGGCATAAAACATATTGTATTTATTTCATCACTTGGATATAGGAGGAGGCCACCTTGAATTTTTGGCAGAGTGTTGAATTGTTATCTTGGTTAGTCTGTAGTTAGATATTTATTAAAGATTTTATAAGTCTATCATACATGGAGTCAAGAAACAGACTTTGCACTCGCTAACATTGTATTTTCTCAAATTAGATGCTGATGGAAAGTTAAGCGTGAAATTTGGGGTCCTTTTCCGAGATGACAAGTGTGCCAACCTCTTTGAAGCATTGGTAGGCACGCTCAAAGCTGCAAAAAGAAGGAAGATTGTTACCTACTCAGGAGAGCTACTTTTACAAGGTGTTCATGACGATGTTGACATTATATTGCTGCAAGATTAATGTGGTTGGTGCGTCTTTGTGTGTCACTACTTTGGTTTTCTGATAAACTGGAATGTTAAGTCAAAGAAAAAACATGAACTTAATGTATTTTTATAAAACTTTGTAAACAAAAGGGGACTCATATTTTAGAAGTCTTCCTTTTTTTATATCTCAAATGAAATTGTATGTATTACACTGTAAAATAAGCAAGACCTGTTTTTTTTCTCAGGAATCTGGTTGAGAAATGTAGGCAATGAGGACTTTCTTTTTGGAGGGTGCTGGGGAATGTTTGTTTCATAAATCATTCCTAGACAATTTCTGTAAGTGTTTGACATTCTGTCAAAGCAAAAAGTAAACGGAAGACCAACTCCCACAAGAAATGTTATAATTTTGTGTAATAAAATCATGTAACTGTCTTAAGATTAACTTGTTGTCTTATTTTATAATTTAGGTAACTGAGTATCTCTCAGAATTGAGTTTTTGCATCAAGATTAGGTAACTGTAGTAAGTTTTCTTAATTTGAAAGGCTTTGAGGTTGTGTGCATGTGTGTTTTACAGGGAATTGAACTCATAGCCTTTACACTGAGCTATATTTCCTGCCCTTTTAATTCTTGATTTTTGGACAGGCTCTTCCTAAGTTACCCGGATTGGGCTTGAATTTGCAATCCTCTGGCTTCAGCCTCCCAGAGTGCTGGGATTGTAGGAGTGCACCACTACATCTGGCTTCCATGATAGAGTTTTATGTATTTCCTTTTAGATTCAAGATGATTAATTCCTTTGCAATAATTTCATATATAGATAGTTCTGTCTTATTTGGATTATGGCCTTACAGTTGAAAATCACAGATTTAATTTCTTTTGAACCAGGTTCACAATGAAAGTAATAATTTTTGGCACCCAACTGCATTCCAGTTAGTCATCTTAATAATGAGCATTACTGGCTATAACCAGCTGGGAATTAGAAATTGTGAACAGTTGTACACAAACGTTCTTCCATTTATGCAACAAAATGTATAACATCTGTTTAATTCAAGTCACTGTGCTAGGCATTAGGAAATACCATAGCAAAGCAAAATAAGACATAAAATTTGTTTGCAGTCCTTGAAAAGAAAAGGATACTGTTTATGTGGGAACAACATAGGTTCACTGTTAAAACAAAAGACCTTTTGGAGATAAATCCACAGAACTGTGTGGCAGGAAGTAAAAGATAAATGAAATGAAATGGTCAGAAGCCACCACCCTTCAGGATCTTAGTGACTGAGAGAATGATGTGTTGTTAGCCAACAGGCTAACTAGAATACTGGTTATTATAGAAGAAGTTTTAGGTGAATGATAAAAGAGATACAGATGCAAAAATGATGATTTGTTCCTGGGTAGACGTAGGGACTTTCATGGAGGAAGTAAAGTTTATTGGGGCCTTGAGGCAGTAGAATAATAGGGAAGGATGTTAGAGTTAGAATCATTACTGCGTGCAAAAGCAGAGAAAGTATGTTGAGGCAAGAAAGGAAGGAAGGAAGGAGGAATATCGAGATGCACTAGAAAGAAAGGTTGGGATATTTTTTGAACCCTTAAGATAAAACAAACAATACTAAGTATATGTCTTAATAATGGTAAATTACAAATAACCATAAAAGACCTACAAAAAATGATGTGATAAGTACCATTAATAATGTGGTAACTTTAATTTTCAAGTTCTGCAACAGCACCATTTTGTACATATATTGATTGCACAGTAACCTTTAATTATAGCTTATCTTCATAGTGAATGAACCATTCATTGAGAATTGATCGATGGTACCACTTTTGTATACTCACCTTTCTTTCGGTTCATCGAAGATCCAAGCACCACTTAGTATCCCGGGGTCACAATTTACCAATAAGTTACAGATACACTGATTTGAGAGATTTGTTTTAATTGAATATTAACATCCCAGATTTCCCTGGTGTCTGAGATACTTCCCCTGGTTCCAGATAATGAGGTGGAAGGCCCGTGAACTGAGAGATGAAATATAAACATGTGATGGTAGAAGAATGAGCCAGCTTCTCTGCAGCTGGGTTATTGGATTCATTCATTAATAGCCTAGTATATCTAGAAAGGTCAAGAGAAATGTATGTACATGCTTTTATTTATTTAAAGGCAAATAATTTATTTATAGGCAAATGTTCTTGGGGATTTCCCCTTCCTTAAAAAAAGTTATAAATAACTCTTCAAAGAAAACCAGCTCCTCAGGAGCCTTTTATGATGAAAAATCAGAAACAACCCTGTATTTCTGGATGATGGTTCCATACGAAAACTCGTCTCCTGCAGTTTTTGTTTATCTTTGGCAGCCTCAACATAAAGTTTCTTTTAAAAAGTATTTTTTCTTCTGTAGTTCTCCTTTTAGTGACTAGCTGGATACTGTCTTCTAAGAGTGGAAACCCACTTAGGTAAAGAAGGTTAACTGTCAAAGTGTATGCAGAGGTATGAGGAAGGTATTGGGCCTCACTGAGATTCAAGAGAGGAAAGCTGATCAGGTGGGCACGTGGGGATGGAGGGATTCTAACCAGAGTGGCAGCGTGTCCTTCATAGCTGTTTCAGTGTCCAAATAGTCCAGAGGTTCTGATTCTGTAGATCTGATGGGTCCCAAGCATTTCCGTGAGGAGGCATTCTTCAGGCTGATTCTGCTAGGTCACCATGGGGATGAACCCCCCCCAACACCCCCCCAAACTAACATCATTCCACTGTTTTCACAGATGGAATTTTTTATATTTAAAATATATGAAATAGGGCTGGGAACTTAGCTCAAATGGTAGAGCACTTGCCTAGCAAGCGCAAGGCCCTGAGTTTGATCCCCAGAACCAAAAGAAAAAAAAAAGCGTTAAACTATATGAAATATATCTAAACATGCACTTGGTGCAGATGGTTTCATGGCACTGCTTCGTGGCACTCTCTCTGTATCATTTTTATTGTAAATTCTACCTGTACTTCTACGTGGCTGCTTTTGTGTTTTGGTTGATTTCTTTCCTCAAGGGCACAAAGAGCTGAGGAAGTAAGAGGCTGGTTCCTTGTTGCAGCAGGACCTGGCTTCCCTGTGATGTGATGGAAGTCTGAGTAGCACGGTTTGTCCCTAGTTGATGAGTTATTGTACCAGGTCACCTCAGAGTCACTGGCCAGCCAGGGTTGATGGGTCGCCCACTTACCTCTGGTCCAGTCGCTCATGGCTGTGGGTGGAGGCGAGAGTTCAGGCATATGGCACAAAATGTGGCGGTCTAGAGCCCCTGACGCAGGGCTGCGGATTTGGCAGGCAGTGTGACTGCATTCGAACAAGCCTTTTCGCAGAGACTCTGATTTATGACAGTATGAAACGTACTGTAGTATGAAGCATGAAGACAGTAACTTTTAATTTGGAGGATATGATAGCTTTTTTGTTAGTACATATTTGCAATATATAATGAATACATTCATCTTGAGGTGTTGCCACTTGTACATACACATCACATCTTAATCCTTTGTATTTCTTCTTTCCCTTCCCTCCTTACTTTCCCCTCCATGCCTAGATCCTCTCCCTGTCTGCATAATGTCAACCTCCCTGTTTCCTATCGTCTGTCTTTTAGTTTGCTCTTAAAATTACTTATACTTTGGGTTTCTCATAAAGAGAAGCCGTGTGATATTTCAACCATGTCTGATCTGTTTCACTTAGCATTTTCAAACATAAAAAATATTGTCCCTATGTATTAGTCATACTTTTTGTATCCGTGGCCAAGAAAACATATAATGTACTGTATAGTACAAAAAATGGAAAATACAAAATACTACTTACAGCAAAAATTTCATGAGTTTGCATCTTCTTAATCATAAGGACAGAACTTCCACTTTAAAGGTAATAGTACACTTATGTATACAAGGCACATTTTTTTTAAGCTGTATAAAACGCTAGGTATACACATGGTTTCCCGAGTCTTTCGAAATAACTCTGTGTTCTGCCCACAGCTTAGGAATGACTATGTGGTACAATAAGCACATATCCTAGATCAGGAAAGCCTGCAATTGGGCCTCAAGGTCTACCCAGTAGCTTTATTTCTCAAGGGGAGAAGTCAGTCTCCATCTCCTCTCCTTGAATCTGGACAGGCTGTGACTGCTGAAACAAGAATAGGGTTTTCCAGTGATTTTTTAAGGCCAGGTCATAAATGACCACTAAGCAGCTGCCTGGCGCATGTAATGGGACATGGAGAAGGAGGAAGGGCTTCAGGGATGGCTTGAAAAACTCAACACTGTCACTGAGATCCTGGTTCATTTCTGTTTCTTCATTCTGCCTTCTGCAATGTCAGTTTTGTTTACTTCTTTCTAAATCTGGTTTTCTTCCTAGTCAAAGGGTAGCTAGCTGCCAACAGCTTTGGAGTAACACCACTCCCTGGACAAAGAGAGAGAGATGTGGAGAGAGGGAAAAACCTGAGAAAGAATCTGAGGAAAAAGTAGCATCGTGAGATTAATCCATTGACACAGTAAGACCCTGTCTCAAAAAACCAGAAAAAAAAAAAAGAATCATTTTTTTTAATCTGTTATTTTGAGCACTGGACTTACTCAGCTTGGAAAGTTACATTCTTTATTTTTGGGATTTTTCTTGTGTTATTTCTTTGATGATTTCTTTCCCACTACTTTTTCTATTTTGTTTGTTGTGTTGTTTTTTTCCTGGAACTTGTTAGTTTGATGTTGGCACTTGTAAATCAATACTCTACTTTAAAAAATTTTCCTTCTTATCCTTCGTCTCTTTTTGTTCCCTTGCTTTTTAAAATTTTCCCTTTTTTGTCTCTTTTTAAAGAATTTACTTTGCTTTATTATTAAAAATGAATAGTTAAAATTCTATTTTTGTATTTTAGTTTCCAATACTTTATTATTAAAGGATAATATTATGTTTCTGTTTCATGGGTACAATATTTTGTCTCATTCCTCTGGGGCTATTAATTACAGTTGCATTTATGTTTATTTCTACTTCTTCTGTCTCTTCATTGAGATCTTTTTAACAATTTGCCCCTCTACTTTTTGTGTTTTTAATAGAGTATTCTCTCAAATATCTGGAGATCTGTAGTTCACTATTAATATTTAACAGTGAGTCACTAAATATCTATTCATTTATTTGAATTAATAAAAAATTAATATTGCCAACATGTTTGCTATGTGGCAATCAGAGGGTAAGCAAGCATTCCATTGTGAAAATCTCAAACCTCAAAATTGTAGGTGTTTCCCCCACATCCTCCTAAAGCCAGTCAGTTTCCCCCGGGAAGAATCTGACTATTTTTTGCTAGCGTGTTCCTCATGAGTGCTGATATTCTGGAAACGGATACAGGAAGACATGGGTCCTACTCCTAGTTAGCAAACTTTACTCCTCTGTTTCCACCTCTGTTCATCATACTTGCTGTCTAATAGAGTTCTGTGCAATGAACTGCTTCCTCTTAATTTTTTCACAGATCTTGGTTTCTGGGTGTCATGGAGAGGATGGGTAGTTTGGATTCATTACCTGCTCAGTGTACAGATGGTCAAACGACTCCTTTAATTTCCACTGCATGTCTCGCTGCTGTCTTTTGGGTTCTGTGGAAACACCACGTGAGAGCGGGCTGTCTTAATTCCTGCTAGTTCCTCGTCCGCAGGTCAGTGGGGCTGAACATGGCACACACGCTGCAGTGGACAGAGAGCCCTCTCTGTTGGCACTTGAGCCGAGTTGCCCCAGCATTGCCCCAGCAGCCGAGCATTCAGGTTTAATTGCAGTGTTGGCGCTTTGTGATAAATAAGGGGCTTTGGGGTTGCAAGTTGGTCACTCGGTCTCTAAAAGGTTCGCCACTGCTGGCATAGGTGATCAGGTAACAGCTTTCTCAAACCTGTCACTGCTCCGTCAGCTGCTTTCCAACCTCCAAAAGGTGATCGATACTGCTCACCAGCTATTGTCTCCTCTCATTATCTTTTTGTGCTTATGAATTTGTGGCCTTTTTCATTTATTTGCTGCAGTTAAGAACAAGTTCAAGGGTAAGAGAATATTGAAAGATATTAATTCACCACGGTTAGCTGGAAAACCTCTCCCTTTTCCTTAGCCGCCTTGTTTTCTCTCTTCATCTTGGTGTAAGACTCCCAAATTGCAAATGCAGGAAGTTCAGAGTGTCTTTCCTGTCATCACCGACGGCGAAGGTTGTGTGAATCCAGCGTGTGATAAATCTGTAGCCCTCACAAGCAAGATCTGCCTGACGTCTGTTGTCGCTGTCTTTCGGTCTCCAGAGCACCCAAGCTCATTGGATTTCCTCTGAGGAAACAGAGAAGTGTAGGAAATAAAGGAGAAGAAATAGCACATCATAGTGGGAAATGATAGCTCTTACAAAACGAAAAAATAATAGAAAACACTAGGTAATTATTTGGGAGCTAATTACAGAATTTATTGGCATAGCTTTATCTAATTGCTATGCAATTCAATAAGAATTACATGTCTTCTTAAATAGGTACCAAATTAACTTCGTGGAACGCACCACTTGTTTCGAATGGTAAACAGTATAAATATTCAATATTTATTGTCTGTTGATGTTGTAATCAGTAGGAAAGGAGCTTCCTACTAGCTGGCTACAAAGAGAAACCAAGAGCTTTAGCTCAAAAGGCCCATGATTGAGGTGAGGTGTGTCCGGAGCTGGCGTCACCACAGTCCGGGACCAGACTGTGCAAGGGTTCTTCTCCTTTTAATCCCTAGCAGATACAATCCCAGACAGTCAAACATCACCGCGTCTCCTCTCGCCGTCTGCCGAGGTAGACAGTTTTGGCCGGCCTCCACCCAGGGCAGTGGCTCATGCTGGGGGAGGGACGCAGAGCAGTTTTGCCCACCTGGCGCCTGCTCCAACTGTGAGGCGAGGAGTCTGGCTCTTGCTGTCTGGCTTGCTCCTCCAGAGCAGACATCAGTGGCTTATGTGACATCCCATCTTTATTTTTCTTTATTTGAGATAAAAATGGAAACATGCCTTCCTGAGTTATTTATAGAGTCTCAAATATCAAAAGAACAAGGATTTCTTTAAAAAGAATTTTTAAGCAAGAGATGTGCAGGTGCTACATTTTTCTCTTTCATCAGTGCCGCCTGTCTCCACAGAAGGTGCGAAAAGATCTTGGCGTACTTCCTTCACGAGCAGTGGTCACAGCCCATCTGGGTGGAAAAATCAGTATGCAGCGCCGCCAGATACCCAAGGACTCAATTAGGAGATTTTCCCAAGAGTCTCCCATAGTTTTTCCTGAGGATTTCATTTGCTACCCAATTACCAGCCTTCATACTAGGCTAGGATTCCCAACCACATAGGGCTTTCTCGGTCAGTTCTGCTCAGAGTTGTGTCCTCAGTGTTTAAGATAATACTTGACACATAGTAGGTGCTCAAAAAAATTTGTCGCATACATGAACTAATACCCTTCACTTCATTCACCATGAATGCAGGCGATAATAATAGCTAATATTTATTAATCTTTTGCTATATAATTGACAACATACATAAACACTTTGCCTATATTATTTAAACTTTACAATATACAAAGGGATAGATATCACTAATAATATTATTATTCCCACCTTATATTTTGACTCCAGTGGCATCAAATACCTTACCAAATTTACTCTGCTAGGAAGTGGAATAGCCTGGAGTCCAAGCTCCCCAGCACTACTCCACATTATCCTCAAGAAATTTACAGTCTATTTTAGGAAGATAAAATAGATGCATGTGAAAAAATTAGTTTTAGGGTATATGAATCATTTAAGTATCTTGGTGAAATGCAGATTCTAGAGTGAGGCAGAAGATACAGGAGGCGCAATGAACTCTCAAGTGACACCAATACTCTGACCCCAGACTGTGCTTTGAGGAGGAGCCTACAATGTTTCCTCTTTCTGCTTGCCAGGCAATGATTGCTGTGGTTAGAGGCTGTTGCTGCACAGGGCCAAGGGTCCCATGTGTTCTACCTTCATGGCTCGTACACTGTATGTGTATCTTGGTGTTACCTTGCAGGCCAGGGATCCAATCCAGGGCCTTGTGCCTCTAGGCAAGTGCTCTGAGCTACACTGAGCTACACCCCCAGTCCTGGGATTATTCTTAATTTTTTTTGGATTATTCTTAATTTAGAATTTGTATTAAATGTATTCATTTTTTAAAAATAAAAATGTGTTCATCTTCAGTTTTATGAATTTTTCTAGATTGCAGGAGAGAGTGCACAAGTCTGGTATAAAGTGCTGTGATTTTTTTTTCAGTGCTGGAAGTGATCAAACCCAGGGCCTTACAGGTGCTCGGTAGGTGCCGTACCACTGAGCAACACTCCCAGCCCCCAACTGCATCAGCTCTGTGTGTGTGTGTCTGGAACTGGAGACTGAGCCCAGGGCCTCACGCTGAGTGACATCTCCAACCCTTTTTATTTTTTTAGTTTGAAACAGGGTCTCACTAAATTGTCCAGGCTGTCCTCAAACTTGGGACCCTCCTTCCTCACCTTCTGAGTGCCCTAGGGTTACAAGTGTGCACCACTGCTCCTGGCCTCCGTGAATTATTACACTGTGTGCATGTGCACATACATGCGCGCGCGCGCACACACACACTCTCTCTCTCTCTCTCTCTCTCGCTCTCTCTCTCTCCAAATCAAGATATAAAACACTTTTGCCTGACATAGTGCTGTATATCTGTAGTCCCAGCTACTCCAGAGGCTGAGGAAGGAGGGCGGGCTGATCCAGGTGTTGGTGGTCACCCTGGCGTCTCCATCTTTAAAACTTTCTTCTTCCCCTTGCCCCAGGACATTTCCCCTTATGCCCCCCCTCAGTGAATATTGCTCCCTTAGGTATCCACCACTCTGGTATCTATGACAACATGTTAATCTTACTTCTTCTTGAGCTTCATAAACGTGGAATTGTACGGAATGTATTCTTTTGTGTCTGCCATATTTACTCACCATTATGTCTGAGAGAGTCCTCCATGTTGTTGTATATAGCAGTAGTTTGTTCTTTTTAAAATTAGTGTGTAGCTGGATGTGGTAGCACAAGCCTGTAATGCCGGCACTTGGGATTAGGCTGAGGCAGGAGGATTGCGAAGAGTCCAAGGTCAGCCTGGGCTACGTAGTAATTTCAAGACCAACCTGGACTACAGAGTGCGACCTCGTCTCAAAAACAAACAAACAAAAATTAAATTAGTGTATAGAATTCCGTAATATGAATATTCCATGATTTATTTTTACATTTTTTGTGGATGGTAATTTAGGTTGTTCACAGTTTATTATGGATAAAACTTGTACCTAAGTATGTTTTTGTGGTATTTACCTGCGTACACAGGAATAGGCTGCTGGATCACAGAATAAGCATGTTTAGCTTTTGAAGTGTACCTTTAAAAACAGAACTTTGTTGGGGACAGTGTGTTAGATGTTTTTCCTAATACACATTAAAATAGAAGCATAATTATTCATCTTCACCTGTGGACCACCTATAGTTGTTTCACATATAGTACTTCGGGAGAAATTAGTACGGCTAGAAAAGGTGCAGGACTCGGAGTGAGACACGCTGGGTTGGATTGTTGGCTCTGCTGTTTACCGTGGCTGTGTGATGTTGGCCAAATAATTTATGATTTAAGTGATGTTTATAATCTGAGTCTCAGATTAACAAACTGTAGTTTTATGTTAACAAAATGATGACTCTTATAAAGATACAGGTCGAAGGAAGAGAAACTGGATCCCAGAGTACACATTGTATGATTCTGTTTATGTTCCAGAGTGTAAAAACAACAGAAGGTTATATACAAACAGCCGTGTGCCCCATAATAATGCTTCACTGAAGAAGGACACGTATACACTGTGGCCGCTAAGATTCTATCGCCTGGCGACTTCGTAGCTGTCTAAGTTTATGTAACTCTGAGGCTCACACCCGGATGAAATCACCTGCGTTTCTGAGAATGTGTCCTTATTAAGCAACTCATGACTGTTATATATTCACATATAGGCTTATATACGTGTTTGCATACACATATATACAGCAGTACGGGGGACACTGTTGGGGTGTGGCTCATGAAGGGGGCCCCGGTCACTGACCCAGCTAATCCATTTTGTTTCTCTAATTCCATTCCATTTTGCTTTTTTTTTTTTTGGTCTCACTCAGTCAGGCCTCAAATTCTCAGTGATCCTCCTGCCTCAGCCTCTTGAGTGCTGGGATTAGAAGCATGTGCCACGGCACCCAGGTTTACTTTGCCTTCTGAGTTCTCTTGCGACATTCTGTCCTAAATTACCTTTGATACCAGGAACAATAGGTCTGAGTGATGAGCATTTTATGACAAAGGGCTGAAACTCTCCTCCAAGCAACAACAACCTTCTGAGTTGCCAACACAGCTCCGCGTGGTCACTCCTGAGAGATAGAGATCAACCAGGCTGTAGCCAGACCAAGATGACCTGGATAGCTAACCACGAAACCCCCCACGCTCGCCTTCGCCCCTGTGCTGGGTGGCACTGAGACTGCTGCGGGCATGTTTGAAGGGTCACTAGACCTCTGTCCTGCCTGTGTGGTCGGACTTAAACTCCTTTCCCCCTTAACCACTGCTCATCTCTCCGGTGGGCTTTCTGGGGCAGGGGCCTCATCCGCTGGTCTCCCCAAGCTGGGGGCTGTGCCCTAACTTCAGGGAGTCCTGTTCTATTTCCTGATCTAGGTTGACTACACAGATGTGCATGGATCATGATCTTCAAGCACTATAGGATGCACACAGCAGAGACAATTTTTTTTCTCTGTAAAATGAGGATAATAATACAGGTAATGCCTACTTCAAAAGAATGAAGTGTAAAAGTATCCGCTAAATAAATATTTGTTCATTTGTTGTCATTTCCCTGTAGACTAAGAGATACTGTCCATGGTAACATTAGAATTCACAATGCAGTATGAAAGCAGTCATTTATTGAAGTATTAACTTTATTGTGCTCACATCTGATCAGAGATAAAAGCTTTACAGTAAAGAAATAATGCCTTAGAGTAGAACCAAGGAAGAGATGGGAAAGACAGGCTGGAAGAAGGCTGCGTTTCAGTCTCGTAGACAGGAATCTTAATCTTCTTCAGGGTGCTCCAGAGAAACAGCTCCATAGGAGACACACATGTAACACTGGTAGGGCAGAGCTGCAGGCTAGAAGCTCAGGCGGGAATTCTAAAAACTTTGAGGCTGAATTCCTCATTCTCTTGCAAACCTCACTTTTTGTGCTTACAGCCTTCAGTTTACTGGATGACTTCTATGCACACCCTGGAGGGTGATCGTCTTTACTTAAAACAAAATGATTATTAATCACCTCTAACAAATACCTTGCGAGCCGTATCTAAAGGAGTGTTTGGCTACCACAGCCCAGTCCTGCTGATGTACAACGTTAACCATCGCGGCATCCGTAAAGCCTGCTCAGAGTTAAGACAGCTGTGTACTCAGCTGAAAGGCCCAGACTGTATACTTAGCCAGAACATACCCATGTTTCAGAAGACATTTACATCCTAGAGTGAATTTACATTTTACAATGAATTTCCTGGTTGCATATTCTCCTTTCACAGACCTCCTGAAAATGTGAGAAATGAGTGCTCAGGTTCTTTTACTAGTTACATGGAGATACCCAACATACAAGGAAAAGAAAGTCTAACTGGCAATGGACCTATGAACTGCATCATGCAGACCCAAGTATTTCACCTTGATCCAAGTATTTCAGTTTAACAATTATTGTTGACATGTAAACATGAGATTTCTCAAAAACACAAATTCTCTTAAAACATGAAACAGGAGGTTTGGTAACACTAGGTCATGGATTATGAGATGGTTGTTGGTTGTGGTGGACTGATATGGTCAACTTGAGCAGGAATGTCCAGCTGGACTGAGTTCGTGTGGTTCTGGGCTTAGAGGATCCACCTGAGGATTGTTGACCACACAATGTAAAGGAGAACAGGAGCAGAAGATAAAGGTGAGCTGTTTCCCAAGAGAAGCCCTGTTACAGCTAGTTTCCCTGAAGTGAACTCAACTCTTCTTGTCTCAGGAGGAGCTTGGGGTCTTGCTGTTGTTGAGGATGGCTGCTGTTAATTCAGGGGAGTTCTGGTCTTCATCTCCTCTGAGTGTTATGCCCTGGCTCCAGGATAGATTTCTTCAAACTTTTAGTGCAGGCATGGACTTACATGGGACAGTGCTGTGGGCTCCTAGCCTTTTATTGGATCTTTTTAATCTCCAGTGGATAGAGAGATGTTCTGTACTCTTCCTGCATCTGGCTTGTGTGTGCGAATGTTGTAACTCATGAATGTCGTATACTAAATCTGCTCTCTTACAAACCATTAACTCTAGAAGAATGACTAATACATTGGAGGAAGAAGGCAATGATAGCCTTTGTCGTAAGCTTCCCAGGTCACCAAGGCCACACTCTGGCTGGCTTCTTGATTGTTGCCAGCATGGCCCTATAGACATTTGAACTGTGACCTCTGTCAAAGAGAGCTTGTAGCTATCATCTGGCTGGGGCCACTGTCACAAATCCACGCGGTCTTTGAGCCTTTATTTCTCTTTACTTGCTCAGGCAAGAAAACACATCCTAGGTGGGAAGACCATCCCTGCTCCCAAGGGACACAGTCTTTCTAGCACATGAAGTGCCCAAGCCATTTCCACCTGAATTCCTTCAGAATTTCTTCCTGAAGCCCTCTGGAATCATTATCCTTCTGTCCCTTTCTTCCCAATCTGTGTACCTGTATTCCTTTCTCCCCCCCCATTCCTTCTTTTCCTTTTGCTTTTCCCTTTCTGTTCTTTTTCTTTACTTCCTCCCTCTCCCGGTCCCTCTCTATTTCCATCTCTTTTTCCTTTTTGTCATCCGGGTCGCACGTTTTCTTACCAGTAAGGTGGTAAAAGCAGGCCTTTCCTGTCTGATTTGGTGAAGGTTGACCGCAGACAGAGCAATACCAGGGTCCGGGGTTGTGGACTCTGGCTTGAAGAGTGGGGCCAGCAGTCATTTCCCTTTTTTCTCTAGTCCCTCTTCACTCTTGAGAGCCACTGCACTTTCTACAAAAGGTAAATGGGTAGAAGGATTTGGTGAAATGATTCTCTTTCTCCCCTTCATGACCCTTCTTCTTTACTGGTACATTTCGTTCTAATTCTTTCTGCCATTTTTTGCTGCTCTCAAACTTGCGGAACTGTTCTCAGACAGGCATTTGACAGGGATCGAAAACATGGGACTGTGCTGAATGGGGAGAGAAGTGCAAAGTGGCAAAGGATAAACGAGCTGTGACCATTTGGGCAGAAGGAAGAGAATTCTGCCAAGCTCTCCAAGTGACAGCCCTCTCTACAGTAGCTTAACTAGACTCAGTTCCATACTATTTGTGCAGAGAAGTAAAGGCAGATTCCTTCATTTTCTTCATATATTTTACAGCATATTCCTTGAGCACTATGCACTGTCATTATATGAAGATGTATTTCAATTTAGTAAATTATAATTAAAAATAAATGCCCAATAAGGTTAAGAAAGTAGTTTCTCAAGTCCAATCTTTTTTTATTGGTACATCATACCAGGGTTTTTAGGAATTACAGAAAGTGTCTTTAAACATAGTTACTAATCACTGTATTTTATAAAGACGAACAAAGACTAAACAGATGCTTCAGACTAGGTGTTTATTACAGTCACACAAAAATCTGGACATCATTATCTCTTAGTGTTGAGTACATAATCAACACATAAAACAAGGTGGTATCTGTATTATGATGATTAAATGGACAATTGACATTGTTAGTACACAATTATCGCCAAACATTGATTCAATGCTCACAGATTAAAGAAGCTGTGATTAGCCCTTACATGAAGCAGATTAATCAGACAGGTACCCAAACCACCCAGGCACCACTTACTCCACAAAATTAACCATAATACTGAAAGGTACAAAATGATGACACTAGTTTAACAGGGAATTTTTAGGAATTACTGGGCTGATTCTATTTTACCATTAGCATCTTTGAAAATGTTCATTTCAGCTGTTAAGAATAATAGAAATGGGAACCACAATTTTTGTGTATCCCAAAACCATCTATCTACCCAAAACCACATTGCCAAAATTTAAGTCTTCCTGGTTTCCCTGAAATGCCAACTCTAATCATAAATAAAAGACAGAACACAACCTTTACATCCTTATCAGCAAGATTTGATGAAATTGAACCAATAAGCTATAGACAGAGCAGTTTAAACAGTTCCGCTTGCCTTTAAGAAGAATGTTATTATAGAACAACCTGTACTGAAAAAGGTAAAAATACTTCCTCCTCTATGGCTCATAAACAGTGCTTGACTTGCTGCAAACAAATGTCTTAGCATTTTTTGGTTTGAGATCTCTCAGTTTGTGAACTATTCTATGTAGAATAAGCTTCTAAATTTTAAAAGTTGATGTGATTATATTTTTGACACTGTAAAGCTATGGAACTCACAGCAATTATATCTGCTACAATAATATTAATTTAGGGTACAATTTGGGTTAAAACTAATGTATATAAAGTGATATAAATTCATGAAATTAAGACATTCATAACATTTCATATTTTAAGTGAGCTATATCCATAATTACAGGATGTAATATGACATTCAGGCTGGTTGGGGGCCTGTCTTACTCTCTAAAGCGAGGGAAGGATTTTTGGAAGGTGGATGTCACAGCGAAGAATTTTCATAAACATGCTGGCCAGTTGTCAGGTAGATCAATTTCAAGGAAGAGAGTGTTTGGGATTTGAAACCGCAGAAATGATCCTCTTAAGACTGTCTGTGCTCACATGAGCCCAGAGAATACGCTGGATTGAAGACCACTGCTTTTTAAAACCAAGTAACTGACCTCTTTAGATATCTAAAGGAACTGGGCACATCATTGGTATAATTATTATGCTAAGGAGGGTCAACTGCCATTTATACATACTTTATATACATTTAATTTAACTCTCTCTCTCTTTATATATATATTTTATAACAACTCTCCTACACTCTTATAATAGATTGTACTATTTTAAATTCCCATTTCTCAGAAAGGACTAAATAATTAAATAATTTTATGTATCAACTGATTTTCTTTCTCTATCTTTAAGCAAGGGAAGAGTTTGGTGTTATGTTTCAATCTAAAATGTCCCCCCAAAGTCCTACGTGTTTAGAAGGCTGTTGGATCATAGGTGTCCCATAGTCATCAGTAGATTATCTCGCTGATGAATCCACAGATGAATGTACTCTTCGGAGGTGGGATCTGGCTGGAAGAGACAAGTCAGGAGGGAAGGACTGAGAAGGATGTATTCTTGTCTCCAGCGTCTCCCTTCTTCCTGGTGATGTGAGCCACCTTCCTCTGCCAGACCTTTTCACCATGCCCTTCTTGCTTTGGGGCCTGCCGACCGTATGTATGCTGAACCCACTGAAAGTGTGAGCTAAAATAAACCTGTCCTCCTGTAAATTGCAGGTGTTTGTTGGGCATTTTGTCCCAGTGACACAAAAGCAACCAATACACATAGAATCAGAAAGTGCTCAAGAGAGCTATAACTTGAGTATTAAAAGAAGAGTAGGTGCCTGTCATTATGAAGTGAGGGATGCTGGTTACTTCAGAGGAGAAAAAAAGTCCCAAAACAATGAACAACTTAATGTAGCTCAGTTTATCTGGGGTGAAGGGTAGAAGTGTGCTCAGAAAATAGTCTAACAAGACAAGAGCCAGATCCTATCAGCCTAATGTATAGGTCAGCTTTACTGTTGCTAGGACATGATATCCAACACCCACAATTTAAAGGATGAGAGGTTTAATTTGACTCACAATTTCAGAGGATTTAGTAAATGGTTAACTGGCACCAAGGCAGAAACAACATGGCAGAAGGGTGTGGTGGAGAAAAGCTTCTTAGGTCATGGCAGCTGCAGAGCAGAGCAGGGAACAGCACCAGAGAGGAAGGGGCCAAGCACCATATGTGATACCCAAGGTCATCCCTCTAATGACCTACTCACATGCACCAGGAAATGTGCTCCACTAGTCTTCTCCCCGGCTCCGAAGCCAATCAAGTTGACACCATAAAGCTCAACCCTCATACCTAGTGTTTCACTTGCAAGTTGGTGCTTCTTCCTACAGACAACAGAGGGCATTGATAATTGTACCTTGGTTCACAAACTTGATTCTTTCCACAATTCTGGTTGCAAATTGAGTTGGATGAGAACTGAATCAAATGCAGTGATTAGGTTCAGTGTTGATCTTATGGGGAAATTTGATTCAGTCCTCGTCCAGTTCAGTTTGCAACCAGAATCATGAAGAGAACCGAGTTCACGGGTCGAGGTACCACTGTATTTATTTGTTTTATTGTTTTTTGAAAATAAAATTTGTGTTTGTTCACAAGAGAAATTTTAAGCTGAGTAAATTGGTTCTCTGAATAATGGCTGAGTTAGTGAACAGATTTTGGGTGGACAATAGAAGCGTTTCCCACAGGCGATTAGGTGGATGTTAGTTTTGTGCTGTCATAAAAGAAATGTAGGATGAGTAGCAGGCCTGAGTGAAAACAATCTAGTTGTGGATGTGCTGCTTTTGAGGTGACTGTGTCATCCGGCTGAGCTATTCGGTGAAAGAAGTGTGACTGGTGATAATTTCTATTAGAATATGGGGGAAATTTTGACTTAGAAATGACTAGTGGCCCTTCTCAGCATAATAGTAATTGTTACCAGTCATGGATCTGGTTTTTTTAGTTGTCCAGGCAGGTCCGTTTGTTTGTTTGGTTTGTTCCTAACAGCAGTGGTCTTTAAGCTGGAGTACTCTGGAAGTTACATGGAGACTTTCCAAGGATTATATGAGCACAGACAGACTTAAGGGAGTCCATTTTCAGGTTCTCGAATCTTACACATTCTCTTCCTTGAAATTGATCTGCCTGACAACCAGGCTGCATATTTATGAAGGTTCTTCACTGTGACATCGTTTCCCAAAAAGTCCTTCTCCTACTGTTATATAACATGTTACAGATTTGTTATAAGAAACGCATTACTTTCCTTATAAATCATTATGAAAATGCGAAAATCGATTCTATTACCTATACATAATTTTAATATTGATTTTGCTGCTTGTAGCAACCTATTTTATGTTTCATAATTTATTTTCAATTTGTTTTCATAATGTTCTTTAAAGTCTATATTAATTTATCTATCTGAATTGGAAGATAAAGTCAGAGTTTTTTCTGAAGAAAGTAATCCTGTTAAGACAGTCTTTGCCAGTTAGGTTAGACGGCAGGTATTTTCCAAGTCAGCAAGCTATATTGTCTTAGCTTGTCAAAATTTTGACAAAAATGCATTAAAACATGTGAAAGATAAAATAATTTAATTAGAAATTATAAGTCAGGTATGATTTTTTTTTGTTTTTCCAAGACCTCTGAATATGTCTTTAGAAAATAGCTCTAGGTAAAAAATAAAATATAATTAATACTTATTTGATAAGTTTTGGTATAGCTTTTTTTGAAAACGTCTAATAACTGCATAAAAATTCTTTTGTAAGCCAGATGATTTCCAATTTTTTTCTTCCAAAAAATTAAACACAAGGCTAATCAAGTTATCATTGGATAGAATATAGAAAATAATGT